>OU343118.1:43657500-43977500 GCA_910594885.2 Bibio marci
AAATGTAGTCATGTTCCTATATTTAATTTTAGATGATTTCTGAAAAATAAATGTAAATATTTATAATTTAATTACTTCTATTTTAATATAGTTTTGAAAATTATTAATAAAATGATATTGTTGTTCATTACAATTATATAGAAATATAAAAATAAATTACAAATAAACGTAAAAATGTATTTCTTTTTTTAATTCATGTATGCAAATTGCATTATTGCATGAAAAAAAAATTCCAGTAAGTAGTAACAAAGTTAAGTAAAGAAAATATTCTTTTTACAAACCTTACTTCTAAGAATCACACATCGATTAAATACGAGTGTAAAAAAACGTCATCGATGTAATAAAAAAAAAGTACAGACAGCATCATCCCTTTTCTTCATTGTTAGACGATTTCTGAAAAATAAATGGAAAGATTTATAATTTAACTACTTCTATTTTAATATAATTTTGAAAACAATTAATAAAATCATATTGTTATTCATTACTATTATATAGAAATATAAAAATAAACTACAAATAAACGAAAAAAAATTGCAATAAGTAGTTACAGTCAAAGTCAATCTTTTTCAGTCAAAGCATGAATTACAATAATTTCTTAATTATTATTAATAATTAGTAAAGAAAAATATTCTTTTTACAAACCTTAATGAATTTCATATAATGGTCAAAAAAAGATGCACTTCCAATAATCATACATTGATTAAGTACGTGTAAAAAAAAACGCCATCGATGTAATAAAATAAGGTACAGCCAGCATCATCCTTTTTTTTCATTGTTAGATGATTTCTGAAAAATAAATGCAGATTTATAATTTAATTACTTATTATAATTAATTATTAATAAAATGATAATGTTATTCATTATTATTCATAGAAATATAAAATTAAACTACAAATAAACGTAAAAATGTCTAATTTTTAGTTCCTGTATTCAAATTGCATTATTACATGAAAAAAAAATTCCAGTAAGTAGTAGCAGCCAAAGTTAAGTAATGAAAAATATTCTTTTTACAAACCTTAATGAATTTCTTATAATGGTCAAAAAGAAGATGCACTTCTAATAATCACACATCGATTAAATACGAGTGTAAAAAAAACGCCATCGATATAATAAAAAAAAAGTACAGCAGACATCATCCTTTTTTTTCATTGTTAGATGATTTCTGCAAAATAAATGGAAAGATTTATAATCTAATTACTTATATTTTAATATAATTTGGAAAATTATTAATAAAATCATATTGTTATTCATTATGATTATAAAGAAATATAAAAATAAAAGTAAAAATGGTTTTTTTAATTCATGTATGAAAATTGCATTATTGCATGAAAAAAAAATTCCAGTAAGGAGCTACAGCCAAAGTTAATCTTTTTTAGTCAACGCATGAATTACAATAATTTCTTAATTATTATTAATAATTAGTAAATAAAAATATTCTTTTTACAAACCTTAATGATTTTCTTACAATGGTGATAAAGAAGATGCACTTCACATAATCACACATCGATTATATATTCGAGTATAAAAAAACGCCACTGATGTAAAAAAAAAAAAAAGTACAGTCGAGATTTTCTTCTTTTTTTTTTCATTAGATGATTTCTGAAAAGTAAATGGAAATTTTTGTAATTGAATTACTTCTTTTTCAATATAATTGTAAAAATATTAATTAAATCATATTGTTATTCATTACTATTATATAGAAATATAATAATAAACTATAATTAAATGTAAAAATGTTTTTTTAATTTATGCATGCAAATTGAATTACACGTAAAAAAAAAAAAAAATGGCGATAAGAAGCAACAGCAGACAATCTTTTCATGCAAATTTTTTTTTCTAAATAAAGAAATTAAAATAACCAATTATTAATAAAATAGATCTTACTTATTCACAGACAATTATATGTTAATTTGTTTAATTGAAACATATAATATAAATTTATTATTTAATTTACTAATTTGATTTTTAATTAAAAAAAAAAATGAAGACAATGAAAAAATTTAATTTGTTAAAGTATAAAAATCTTTTGCGTCTTTTTTTCATTTTATTCTCCTTCACAGAAGCCGATCAGCACACTTACACACCCATACACATAGCCCACATTTGCACAATACAAACACAATTTTATTATCTAGCTACTGTCATTACAAGTCATTGCTATTCCATTCAATTATTTGCACGAGTTTTTGTGACACATTCTAATTACTGGAATTAAGGGGAAGAGCGAAACGAAAGGTTTTTTGGTGGACGGTGCGCGTGCACCAGTGCGTGTCCGTTATCAAATCGAATTATGATCATTTTAACGTTTTTATAATTTTTTACCTAATTTAATTTTGTATTTTGTTTAGTTTAGAAATATTAATAAAGTAAAAATATTAAAATACAAAGTACAAAACATTTAAAATAATAATATATAATTTCATTGTAATACTTATATTATTTTAAAATATTATATATTGGTTTTCAATGAACAAATCAAATAATTTATGCAACTTCTTTCTTTATAAACTTATAAATAATCAAAAAAATTCATGCTGAGGTGAGTGTAGGGTAAGGTCTTTCCTAATTTTAATAATTAATTAAATTAAATTATAATAATATTGTTTTTAACGATTTACACATAATATATTAGATGTAACAGCAAACACGAATTATTGAATAACAAGAAAAAATTGTAACCGATTTGTGGAAACAATATACAACTTGATTTTGCCTATTGATTTAAAGGAAATATAAATGGCACTGAAAATTAATTTAATATACTACAAATTACAGATAGTGATTGATATTTACAAATATAATTTGTTAGGCAATCCCGTAAAAATTATACAAGTAATACAGAAAGAGTTAAATTTAGATAACAACTCAATAACAATCAAATATTATTTAACTACTGATGTTATGATTTTTAAGAATATGGATGTAATAATTATAATGTAATGTAAAATGGAAACGTTACTGTGTGCTAGCATTTAATTCAATATAATAAACATTGGCAGAATTCTCAAAATTACAGATCTAATCATGGTATAACCAATTCGGAACGGTTTTAACAAAAATGTTAAAGAAAATATGTAAATTAAGAATAATTACAATTCTATTATGTCAACAAGCAATTTAAAAAAATTTTGTAAGTATTATAAAAACATTAAACTTCTATCAAGCATTGTTTAAAATGTTTAAGTTCAAATATTCATTTTAAAAAATTACTCAAATAATTCAAATAATCCATTAAAATAAGGTAATCATCATCATACAGCCGTCAAGATTCCTGGAACCAAGCAAATCGGCTACTGTCTACACCGATTTTATAAAAATACGTACATATATTTTTAATGTAATTATTTGATTAATGGTTAATGGTCATAAGAATCAGCATGTACACTGCAACGCAAATTTGAATCTATTGATCTTCTAATGAAATATCTCCAATCTAGTTACTCTTAACAGATGTTAAGAGATCTGTTTTGCTGGGACAGATGTATCGATTCTTTGTCAATTAGACATAGTTAACAGATGTCATTTTGAGATAGTACGGTTTTATATAAAAAGTACTGTGACAAAATGTCCCCTGTTAGTTTTATAATTGTATTAAATGAAAAATATTTTTGAAAATGGGATAGAAGAGGAAATATTTTTATCAGGCTCAAAGAAAATACTACTTATTGTTAGACAAGGTTTACACATAAGATTTCAGGCACCATATATGTGTCGTATATTGATTTCTGAAGCAATATTGATGAAATTTTCTACATAGATATTTATATGAGGGATAAATGAATAATTTGTATGAAATATTTAAAAACTTATTAATCAGAATATATATTTTTCCAGAAACTATAGCTGTTCATATATTACAAACTACAAAGACGTTTAAAATTCATCAAAATCGACGAGCAACACCTGGACTATTTAACTACCTATCCGTATAAATGTATGATTTTACGTATTACTGGACTATATCTTTGTTATATGGACGGTTACATATACGAGTATATTGAAGTGAGTCTTCTTTAAGGCTAAGATCGTCAAATACTATGTAATATTTTTTATTTTATTTAATTTAATTTAATTTAATATAAATACTAATGTACAAATCATTTATAGATTTCAATGTAGCAACGGTTACACCAAGACTCGATAGCTGAAATAACAAGTCAACGGATTATCAGTATTATGAAATTGCAGCAACAACTATTGTATCAGATCGGCAAAGAAACACCGATAAATATATGTCATTCAAATTACTATACACGGCTATTGCTAATATCAAGAGATGTTTATTTTATACTGCAGTACTCGTACCCATGCACACAGCATCAGTACAAATATAGGAGAACTAAAACGTTCGTATTGCCGCAACATAAACCAACCAAACACAACCACACTCAACCAATAATATCGCAGATGCCATCATCCCAACAATATTGGAGTCAACTGATACATTGTTTTTGATCATAATTAGGATTTAGTGAAAGGTATATAAATTCTTTTACACACTTAAGGGTTAACATTATTTACACTATATGCACATTTTAGAAAATCACCCTTATTATTTTTTTTTTTAGTTGAAATGTCTATTTGATTTTTACCCCGTTAACTTATTTAGTTTTATTTATTTATTTTTATTTAATTTGTTAAACTTTCTTAACAATCATACGAATGTAATGGCCAGCAAATAATTTGCTATAGAATTATATTTTGAAATATCAAATATTTATAAATAATAGTCGTAAGATAAGAATATATCCTAGACTATATTATTATAGCTAGTACATATGTATATGAAATGTGATACAATAGTACATGTAACATCTGAAAAGCGAGTATATAGTATATGAGAGATGTGAAAAAGGATTCTTAACGTAAAAGAAAAGGCATACTTTAAAATTTGATAATAAATTCAGAGCAATTTCGATCAAATCTAGTATGTATGTATAGATAATTTGGTATACATATGATTAAAATTGGATAGATTTTCATAAAATTCCATGCGTTTATCACTACCCCTTTTCACATCCAGAATTTAATTTAATTTAAGTTTTTCAATTGAAAATGTTATGGATAAAAAAACAAATTCGTCAGAAATAATAGTTAAGGAATTTTCTTATGCCATGTATATACAATATATTAATTTGATTACACGCTACTCAAATTTTAGGTCCTATAAAAAGCAATATTATTCGGATATTAGTTTTGAATGGAGTTTTATAATATTTTTTATACAGTTAAAATAAAAACTAACTGAAAATTGAAAAAAATCAGACATGAAACATACAAAATACCTGTGTACAAACATATTTATATGCATGTTTGTATGTTATGTACACTATTAATACCATAATATATTATAGTATAAATATATATATATATGTACATCATAGAGTGGAGAGTGGACCATAACAGTATGCTGTTATACATTGGTTTGTAGACTAGAGTACAATATGAAAAAAAAAGAAGATTTATGATTGTATAAAAAGAAAAAAATGTATGCTTGTACGTACATGTACACAATATATGTGTTCTATACTCTACGATATAAGTATGGTATGTATTGTACATTCATAGAAAAATATATAGGGATTTCAATGTTGAAACTTTCAAATTGAAAAGAACTTCCATATTTATTATGGTAGGGTCGATGTACTGCAATGTCCAGCAATTTTAAACTAACTTTAATCACTAAAAAAGATTTCATTTTTAGAATACTATCCTATCCTTCATATCAAATTACAATTAAATTTCAAATCAAGTACAATGTGATTACATTATTACTTGTGATATGTGAGCCTCAATTAAACAATTCGATTGGATAACATATACAAAAAAAAACGTTAATTATAATATAAAAGTGAATAGTTGTATTTCTTGGGTAAAAACAAACATTATCTACATTTATTTTTAGTAGATTTCTTCGTTATAAGGAATATGATAACATGCTGTCAATTCATTCTGGTCATAATATAGATGGAAATATTCACTCATAATTCCTAATTTTATGCAATTATATTTCATTTAGTTTGTTATATCAGATTAATTACGGCCTTTTTACTCATTTGAATGGATTTTGCTTATGATTTACAGTTCGTTGTAGTGCGTATTTGTAAATTAATGTTCTTAAACAAATAAATAAATTCTTATTTGCATTTCCCTCGAAGAAGGATAAGCAGTAATTGGCACAATCAGGACTTTCAAATCAAAAAATTGTTGCAGACGAATGAGCACAATCCTGTGTGTGATTATTCTGTTATATTGAGAATGTAACTTTTCTTATAAATTCAGTGATAAGAATGTGATGGTTTGAATCTCGGATTAGTAAAATCCGCATATTACGTACCACACCAATTTTAGTAGAATTTATAAACAAATATCGTGTTTCTTCTTATTCCTTACAATGAAAATTCTTTGATATGAGTCCTGCTTATAGGCACTTCTGCTTACACGTTTTCGACGCTGTATGCGTCATACTACCGAAGATAATATACGCAATCTAATTTCGCATCAAAATGATGTGTTTGTTAATGAAAGGGCCGCCTGGAAACTAGTACATCGTCCCTATACATTTTATTTTCCTATTTTTTAGATTTAGTTTATTTTTTTATACAATATATATTTTTTCAAAAGAATATATAGAAAATAAAACTATAATCAATTTTTCTAAAAAATTAACTTTTTCCATTAACCCATTTCTATATTATATTGTATATATAGGTATTTTTACTCTTTTATTAATTTCATGTACATGTATATTTTTTAATTCATTGTTAGTATAGTATAGGTACGTGTATACATTCAGTTTCAATTCATAGTACAAGTACACGACTATGTATGATTTTCATTTTCAAATTTTTAACAATTTATTATTTATATATACTTTGTGTGTATTCTCTTTTTCATCTTTCATAAAAATAAATGAATTTTCCTTGAATGTATACTTTTAATATTTTTTCCATCGTCATAAATATTATTTGATAGAGTATAA
This sequence comes from Bibio marci, assembly GCA_910594885.2. NCBI lineage: Eukaryota > Metazoa > Arthropoda > Insecta > Diptera > Bibionidae > Bibio > Bibio marci. The sequence continues at coordinate 43,664,483 of OU343118.1, forward strand.
AGATAAAGTGAATATAGTTTGGCAATACAAATGTTTATTAAATTTCGATAACACACACAGTGGTGCAACAACAGTGAATAATATTTAATTTAATTTAATATGTTAATTGATTGTTAATTTACGCGGCGGGTTCAATTCCCGAAAAATTTATGGAATCAAGAAATAAATATCCTTGAATATATTGTGTTGGACACATCCATTCATAGTTTAACAAAATTTTGTTCAATCATATACAAATGAAAATATATGGAGTTATTAGGAAGTATTTATATTTTATTTTATATTAGTTATTTATTTATTCATATGAAGCGGTGAAGAGCAAATTCATAGAAATTATACCTTTAACATAATTGCCTAGTAAAAATTCCACTGCATGAATTATATAGTTCATTAATATTAAAATATCCAAAGGATTAAAACGACCATATAATTAATACGACAAATTTCCTAATCGAAAAAATTCAATAGTTCAGTGAAACAGTGCCCCCTCATACAATAAGAATCAGGAAGTTTATTTGAGCAACGACACTTGAATCCCATTAAAGAATTCGTTCAAGTTAGTTAGTTAACTTGTCAATTTGGACACTAACATCCAGCGTCCTCTAAATATGTTGTCCACAATTATACCATTAAATATTTGTAAGAATATGCATATTAAAGTTCAAATTATGTGTAAAATTACATTTGTCAATACCATTTCTGAAGCACCAGTCATACAATGTACATTTAAATCAAACTGCGTGATAAACGTAATATTCGATTGATCTATAAATTTTCAGATCGTTAGCATTGTAGATTTTGCATTACGAGTATTTAAAAACATATCAATTTCAAAAACTATGTAGATTGAATAAATATATTTTTTTAATTATATTATAATTATTGTATGATGTTTTAGGGCTATATACAAATGAAATGTAGAATATAAATAACAAATTGAAATAAAAGAAAAGATAAAAATGCAGTCGCAACGCTTGAAATGCTGAGGTGATAATTGTTTATCCAAAACACAATATATATACATCAATCACAATATATGGTCATCGATAAAACGAGTGATTACCAAAGAAAACATCCAAGATATACACGGGTTCGTGAAAATTATAGTTAGAAATCTTCAGTGAGATTCATGGAAATGGATATTGGTATACCAAAAGCAGCAAGTCATGTGATTTAAACTAAAAAAAAAACGGTGTACGAAAGATGAATTCAAAGTTTACATCAATTAACTGATAATCAAAAATTCGCCGAATTTATTATTACAAAGACATCACTACAAAAAACACGGAAAGTGACGATAATTTATAAAAAAAATTGCTGTAATTGATTATGAAACATAATGTTTTAAATATGAACCAGAAATTAAGAATCAAAATACTGAACGATGGTTATCAGATGAAGCGGAAAATCAAAACAATTATTATTGGTGTTAAGCGATTCCAAATGGTGTTATCCACAAAGACTTTGTTCCAAAGGAAACCATGGTAAATGCTTTGTGTTATTGGTGTATTGAAACGTTTGCACATCCGTATTCGTTATGTTCATCCTGAATATTGAGATCCAGGCAGATGACGATTATTGGACGATAATGCATATAAAACGCAACATATTTTTGGTGAGTTTAATATTGATTTGTTACGAGTATTTTTCAGCGTACTTATTTTTTCGTTACTCTATTTCATTATTGTTCCGGCTGCACATCTATTCCATCATCACCCTTCGCAATTTGTATTATTTTAGTTTTGTGAATTTATTTTTTTTATATATCAAATAATATAATCCGTGAATAACTTTCAATAGAGTAATTTAATTCCCCTTCAAAATACATTGACGACTGACTAGCGAGAGTCTCGCCTGAATTATGTATATTTATTTTTAGTATGTACATATACAGAATGAAAAGTTAAAATTTTCAACAAAACAGGCACATTTATAGAAATGTCTATTCAACAGCCAAGAGGTGGTGGTATCTCACTATTTAATCCTGTATAAAATGAAAGCAAAAAATGTAATCCTTATTATATATAAAGTATCTGCCCAGACACACATGAATAAAAATATATAGATATATATATAGGAAAACTGAATACCCGCATACACATATGGATAAATGTACACTGTGAATCGCTGATGGGCTTTTTGTTATAGACCATTAAATAAATTATCCCATTTCATTTTTCATTTTAGTTTAGTGATTTGTTTTTATAGGTACTAACAACACATTGCTCTCTTAAAGCAATTTTCTTTTGAAAAAAATTCTTTATACTATACAATAAATAAATAAATAAATATTGTACATCCAAGTACAGAGACTACACCAAAATAGAAAGTACCTATATTATTATGTATCATAGCTATTCTACTTGTGTTTCTGTATCGTATGTGCATTGTGTAACTTTTGTACAAATTACAAATTTGTATATACAGGCAGGTCTCAAATAACAAAGGTAGTTACGATTCGTGTTTTATATACGAAATCAAATCCAACCACTACTTCTTTATAGTTGGTATATGTGATATTTCAAACGAATTGAGAATTAAAATAGTATAGTGATGATGGTAATGTTCCAAGGATCATGACCATCATATAAAGTGATGTAAAATATATCTTTTAATTTCTATAGAAACTTTATCTTTCTCTCAGAAAATTTTCTATCACAAAATTAATTATAATAATTAATATCCAGGACAGTTGTAAAAATTAGACACCAGACTGATTTCTATATATATTTCTTAATTAGATATAAAGCTTCAAATTTTGTGTTTATTTCGAAATAGCCTTGAAAACCAATAGAGATCCGGGTTATATGACGTCTACCTGTATGTATGAGAATATTGTACCGGTGGCATTTATATGGAATAAGTTGCAAATATGGAAAATATCTGTATTCTATAGTTATATCATAAACGAAATGTACGCATAGACGATTATTTCATATTAAACATTTACAAAGACAACGTGGTGAAAGATAACTCCTCGCAGTCTTACAGATAATTAATTTTTTTATTAGCATTTCTCTCACTTCACTCACCCCAGTGGGATCTCCTATGAAGGTTTCAGCAGATTCTGATTTTTTATTAGTGATTTTCTATATTTTTATATCTGGATAACATATTTGGGTTCTTCAATCATCTATGAACGAAATATTCGTCTATATATATATATTTCGTTTATGGTTGGTATATAGTTATGTTATATCATTTGTATTTTAAATATAAGAATATAAGAAAATGCAAAAATTATGCATATGTAATGGCTTTGTAATGATATACTTAATTTACATATTAAACAATAAAAATGTCTATAAAAATCATTAGCATTTTTTTGCATACAACACACTCACACACACATACAATATTAGAATAAAAACCGATCACAAAAAAGTAAAGACTTTTTTCTTTGTCACAGATAGAAAATTGAATAAAAATGTAAAATATTTAATCTTTAAAAAACAATTTGTAATAGATTCAAAAAATAGGTACATCGCTGACTTTAGAATGTGTCTATATAAGAAAACTCAACGCAGGATTAGGTCCTGAAGCAATTATCAATCAATTAATTTTTATAAAGGTATTATTATTTTATTGTTATACTTATTGCAAACGGATATATATATGAATTTTGACATTATTATTATATTTCAGATATCATCTAAGACGGCTGGCGTACCTATTCAGATGAAATTCATGTAGACTGTACAGATAGAGATCGTCGTCTGCTTGATACTTGAAATGACGACCAACACATTACCGTGAAAAGATGATTTGGTGTTTATCAGAACAATCAACCAATAAATTATTATATACTTGAATAGTTGAATGAAAAGGAACGCAATTATTGTGGCATGTTTCGATACCCTTATACAACTTCACCTACTTATAATAATAATAGTAATAACAACGAAAGAAATATTGACAAAAAGGGTTCATGTGTCGTCTGTAAACATATGTGAACCTTTATATTATTAAATATGCTGCTTTATATTAAATGAATAAAATTTACATGTTAGACGTAAATACAATTATAACAAATTTGGTAAGGTTCGTTAAATGTTTTCTCATGTTCACATTATCATATACTAAATTACTTTATTATCGTGCAGTGCAACGCTAATATTATACCCAAAAATGCTATACATATATATATTTTTATAATAGTTAACTGCGCGTATTATGCATATATAATATTATATATAATAAATGTCCAAATTATTAAGATCATTCAAAATATTGCAATTTATCAAATTAAGAGAGGTCATGTTTCCACTGTGGATGTATATGACAAGGACATTCATGATGGTAGATGGAAAAATTTAACATACGTATGCCTAAATAGATACGACGACATACGTTTTATACGTTCGACTAGTAATTTGTATATGTTACATAAGTTTCTATGTAGGCGTAAAAATTTCACAATATACAGAAATGAAATAATAACGTAATATATTGTCATTACCAATTTTATGCCATTAACATTATGAATCAATAACAGAGTATCAGAGTATTGCTGTGTACAGGGCATAGCAAGAAATTTTTTGCTATTTCTGTTATGGTCTAATCGCTTATATTAAAATAATAAGGAAACATTCATATCGTTCGATAATTGCAGACCAATTGATGATTTGTTATACGACTTCCCTGCCATGTGGGAGTTATTTACCAACTTTACTGGTAGAGCAGCTCCATTGACACTCGTCTTTATACAGTTCTGCAGCAAACCGCACCGATATAATAAAATCGTTTAAAAAATTGTATAAACTTCATGACCATTTATGAAAATAGAATTTAATTCTAAAAATTAGCAATTTCCATTCAATACATAGTTAACATTTAATTTGTGTTGAAATTTCATTGATAGGATTCATTATGTTTGAGTGATCCCAATAATTTGGTGCATATTTGTAAGTGAATAATATATATATACTGTTACTGGATAAAACAAAAGGAAAATCTTTCATTCATTCATTTATTCTTTTTTTTCCTCTATTTTCATCTTTTAAATTTTATTATTTAGGCATAAAATTTCTTCTACAAATTTACCATTTTATTATTATAATACTTCGGGATACATATTCTTTACAATATATAATGTATATGATGGCATGGTATGGTTTATATATGAATGGCATATAATAAATGTATGGTATATGAAGAGAAAACGAGGATAAATTATAATACATTATTATATATATCAATGCTATAACATAGGCGATAGCGATATTATAAAATATATATTCACCTATATATTTTATAGTTAGTTAGTTAGTTAGTTAGTTAGTTATGGATGGTATTGTATTATAATATATATATATATTTGTAATAATAATAATAATAATTATAATAATATAAAGAGAGAGTTAGTGGTGATATTGAAGTAGAAATTTATAATAATGAACTCAGAAAAGAACTCATAGAAATATTATACAAAAGGGAATTGAACAAAATGTGTAAGTTTAGAAAACCATTCCCATTCTATATTATATATTTTTGAATAAGTAATTATTATAGACTGAAACAGATGAAACAAAGATTATATTATTTTTATTATTTAAGAAAAAAAAAAAATTTTAAAAATGTTTGCCTTGTTCTTATGGTTTTTTAATTAAAAATCATAATTTTATAGTTTAGTTTATTTATATACTTTTGTGTGTAGTGTTAGTTTGCGTATGTAAACACAGAAAAATAAGTTAAAGTTAGATAAAAAAATACAAATCTAATTATAAGTTCATTTATAAAAATATCTGTATTCATATTTATATTATGTACTGCATGCAACCACCCAAAATCCAGACCCGTACATCAATTTTATTATTTACGTAGGCTGTCTGCATAGTTCTCGACCAGACACATTGATTGAATTTAAAAATTTACATCTTTTATATAAACATGCATTTTATATTGATCTGTGTTTTCATTCCAGCAATCGCCGACGAAAGTGAAGGTGCAATAAATAGATGAGTGCCAAAGAGCCAGTTAAAAATATTTAGTTTGAAGAATTACACATGCGAAAAAGCTTTGTACCGACAGGTGGGTGCTGCATGTATTTGCTAACAATTAACCAAAAACATAATTGGATACATCTGACTATAAACCAGAGCAAAACTGACAGTCAAAACAATGCATTTTGAAGCCGATGGAAGTGCACTAATGTAAAATAGTTTCAATCAGCCGGAATCAGGTACTGGCAATAATTTATTTTTTAAATTACAAATATATTTTATTAATCGATTATTATCTTTAGAAATATACAATTAAATCTGAATATTATTACAACTTTTTATAGATCAGATCGATGTAAAAATTCGTGAGAAAAGACCTGTGCACGAATTATGGGAGTCGATATGGCGATAATCTGCTGCTATAATGACGATAAAATCATTTTGATGACGGCAAAATGCAAGACCATTAAGCGTTTTCACCAGATTTGTTGTTGGTGAGCGAATTTAATTGAAAAATCAAACATACAAAATATTCACAAATAATCTTTCATTGTTAATGGCAGAGAATTTTTCAAACAACCTTATAAATAGTATAATAAAGTGAAATTTAAAACCATAATCAAAATACAAATAATAAAATATTCAAAAGTTTTTCTCTATTCTTTAAACAAAAAAAATCTATTTATATTTTATTATATTTTTTTTTTTTTTATTTAACAATGAAAAACTATTTGAGGAAAGAAAATATTTTGTGATTAAATTAAGTAAGATGAAAAATATAGGAAGAAGAAAACAGTAGACATTTTTCCATTAAAAATTAACTATGTCAAAGAATCAATCAAATGGTCAATTTAAAAATAATACAAATATTTTCAATCGTCTTTCAAATAGAGAACGAACATTTTTTTTTTTTATTATTTTTAATGAATGAATGGGTCAATAAGAATATACTTTAAAAACTTAATACTTTAATCTATTTGATTTTATGGATGACGAAACATTTTTACTTTGCCTCAGTGAAATTATAGGATAGACGTATTATTTTGTCAATTTCAATAGATATAATAAATTAGAATTTAAGGTATCCGATATATGAACTTCAGTAATGTTCTTAGGTGATGATTATTTTCCAATTCCATAACAACGCTTTCTGCGTATGAATATTGTGCGGCTTTGGTCTCGCCCTCAGTGGCTCTGAAATAATTTTCTAACTGTTTTGCATAACTTACAGAATTATCCACAAAACTCGATTTGTTCAATTAAAAATGAATAATTATTTGAGTTATGCCAATAAAACTCGGCATATATATGCAAATTGAAGTTGGATGACGACATTCAAATTGATTTCTGGTATACATTCACAAAGGAAAATGTTTCAGTATGACTTCCTTAAATTTGGCAATTGACACAACAATAAATGTGAAAGTAACATAATTTGTATCAACTATTAAGACGAAACGTTTGTAGCAGCTATACAATTAAAATAATCATTATTCAGAAACACTTATGATATTATTTCACATACACCTATCCTGGATACTTATTATTTTTATATTTAAAATAACCCGTATTGAACTTCCCTTCTTTTTAATTAAATTTAAATGGATCTAAGAATATACAATATATTGGCCATCTCGAGTGATTTGCCATCTCTTATTATATATTTTATTGTGACTTAATATATATATATATAGAATTTGTGTTGTTAGACTTGTATTTGCTATTTAATTAATAATCATAATAAACACTTATTTTTATCTATACTCTTAGAATTGGTATAATTAACATTAAATTGTTATTTCGTCGGGGGAAAAAAAAAATTACAAATAGGCATTTGGTAGAAACATTCCATTAAAATAATAAATTACAATGTTTGTTCGATATACAGTAGTTCAAAAGAGTTTCCGTACGGTTTGAAGAAACAAGTGTTATGATATACGGTAATGAGCCTTATGAGAGGAATCAACAAAAAAAAATATATAACTTGGAAATATAATATTGGACGCACTATATTCAAAGATTAACAATGTTCTGTGGTACTCAAAATAATGGAATTAAGAAAATTGTTATATTTCGATAATTATATGTTGGACCAATTGTGTGAAACCAACTTGACAGTAGTGAGAGTGGTTGCTGGAAGTCATATTTTCCACTGCAGACTAACATTTTTGAACAGTCGTAATTATAGTATTTTGCTGTTGTTAAAAAATTTAAAAAAAACGCATGATCATACGGAATTTTTTTTGACCCACTGCATGTTATATAATATTAGTGACAACAAACGACCCTTACATAATTTAATTCTCCCTTTTTCTATTTTACACTTTCAATAACATATTATAGTTAGAGAAATTTTGTGATTTTGTGGTTTATTATTATATTTATTTACATAATTTGTATGTGACCTCGTACAGTGATAATACAATTTTATTTATTTTAATGGTAATTTGGATTCGCTATACGCTTCATTTGTGATGGAAAGCATAATGCGGTTTTTGCGATACGTTTGTGTGTGTGTGTGTGTGTGTATATCGTAATCGACCGACCGATCATTAATTAAATTAAAATATATATATAAATATTTATGTAAAATTGGTAAAACTAACCATAAAATGAAAATCCACTTTTTCTATTTTTTTTTAATTCTATTTTATTACAAACAAAACGAAAAAACTAATCAATAACTTATTTTATTTTAATTTAAACTATATTTTTATCCTAGCTTAAAACCTGGAATTATTATTATTATTATTATTATTGATATGATACACATTTTATTGATGAATAAACACATTTGGATTCATTGGTTCAATGTATGTTAATTTACACTATTTACATAATCAATACGACAATTATTTATCGTATTATATTTCGCAATCGCAATATCGAGATCGTTTTCATTGAAAATTTTTATTGTTTAGGCTAGATGTACCAGCTACCACTCCTTCGCAAACAGTTTTCAACGTACCTCATAACAGAACTTAATAATAATGTTAACGGAATGATTGTGTTATTTGTTACGATGCTCTGGAAATTAGTTGTGACTGATAACTGAGGTACACATCAAGCCTACATGTTTGTTGTGAAATGGGAAAAAAAATTACGGAATAACAGCGGACACATTAAAACTCTTCATTCTTAACCATTATAAAATAAAGGAGTTGCGAAAATATATTTTTAATATTAACAAATTATGTAAAATTGTTGAAAAATGTTAAATGTTTTTATCATAATATTGACAATTTCTTTCGGCTCCTTTATTTTCTAATGGATGAATGAAGGGTTTTAATGTTTACGTTGTAATTTCGTTATGTTTTTCACGTTTCACAATAAACATGTAGGCTCGATGTAAGTTAGTTATCAGCCCCAACCAAATACATTGACAATCCGTATTATTGTCACATACAAAATAACAAGAACACTTTAATAAAGTTTTATAAAAATAAAACCAGACCACTGACGGTCCTTCCTCATGCGCGTCTCACCAATAAAATATGTATATGATATCGATACAATAATAATGCTCATCACATAGTCATCCATAATCACAGTAAAATTTTAACACTTGTATAAAATAATGTATAAATATATCACAAATATATTTTAAATACAAATTTCAAATGCAATTATTATTATTTCTGTCAATTTAAAACCATATATCGAATTGGTGTTATTTTTACATAAAAGATAAAGTAAAAATCATGTGAATAAATTAAAAACCGCATTGTATTAAGAAACTTCGAATACGGATGATTATGTGAAACTATATATTAAATTATATTAATATTACATTATAAATATACCGCCGTCCGTCATTACTACTATTGTTTATCTTTGGAAAATAATGGGCTCGTAGCTCGCAGAAAACCATTCTCAAATTCACGTTCTGAAAAACGTTCAACTGATGCTCTGAAGATAAATTTTAAATGTTCAATTAATTGTGAAAATCTCTAATCAAATGTAAATTAAGATGAAAATTCTATATACACATAAAAAAACCATACAGGGTTAGTCAACATAAGTGATACAATTTATATTTTGTAATGTTCGTGGTGGTGTGCTTTCAAAATTACTCGACTGATTCACCCATAAGAATCATTGAATTAATAAAAATAAGTCTGTCGAAACTTAATGATACATCCATTTGATGAATTGTTACGTACTCACATACAGAGTAATTTACCAATTTTGATTGAAACGTTAGATGGATGACCGAGGGGCACTACTACAGTGGAAATGGTTTAGCATATTCCAAAGTAATCAACTAAAATAGTCATCAGTCTACACTACAATGGATCTACGGAAATATTTCCTTCTTTTAAAAATCAATCAAAATTGTACATATTCATTAAGTTAAATTTATTTTTACAAATATTTTGAAGTGTTTCTCTCAATAAGTGCATTTATTGGAGTAGTAGTAGCTCTTCTTATGTAAACCAACACTGTGGAATTACATCTACTTAATGTCATCTTGAAGAAATAAATATGTACATGACATGTAACGATAATGGCAAAGGTAAAGTTCGTATGAGTACTGTTACCGATGTTATATAAGTAATGCAAATAAGTGTGTGACAGAGTGATATGGGCGATATGATTACTGGTAAAACGGACACTATCATTGTTTCTAAATCGATTAGTTATATGTATGATCATTCAATAACAATGTGAAAATTTAATTTAATCATTTGTATCACTTGAATCGAAATAACCCTGTGCAGTTGTAGTATATATAAAACGTCATCCATTTATGTGTAGAACATACCTTGCAGCTATGCGAATTGTTTCATTCTGTTCTTTTGTATTATATAAAATTGCCGCAATTGCAATTGCATATTCAATTGCATCAACTGCTAAATAACCAGTTTGACTTCCCTCTGATGTTTCTATTATATCCATCAAAGGACCACCAGATCTATAATTTTATGTTTGTTTGTTGTTGTTTTTTGTGTGTGCAGAATATAAAATAATTTAACAATATAACACAAATTTATAATAATAAAATAATAAATTTTCACAAACTTTATTTATTTTAATAACACTATTTCTCACTTTTCCATAAAATTATGTATATGCGACATAACACACAGCTACCCACAAACACACACACACACACACGTATTGTATATAGTGCAAAACCAATAAAAATAAAAGCATATAGTGGAAATATATAATAATATGTTAAAAGTCTTAAAATTGCATATATAAGCAATATAAAATATAAAATAAATAATAATATTATATTCTATATTTCATGCAACTGTGTTTTTGTAGCATTATTCATATTATGTTGTTGATTATAGCGCTTTGGCTGCTGTTAGTTTGGGTATAAAATGGATATAATGGTTTGGTGTTCTAGGTATAGTGAGACGATATGGTGTATGTGGTAATATAGTATTAATTTATTATATATACACACACACCCACACAAACATTCATAAGTTATGGGTACAAACAAATGTTAGTATACAAATGCATATATGGTATTAGGAATATATTTGCAATATACAAAGGTTTCAAAATTGATGATGGTTGCAGCAACAGCAGTTTAGTTTTTTGGTGACCGCATCAAGAATAATTATTACTTTATAGTTTTTATGTATAATATATGTTTGTTCTTTGTTAGTATGTTTTGTAGTATGTATTGTTTTCATTTGATATGACTTAAATAAGTAACCAATAAAATTTATATTTATTCTATTTTTATTATATAGTTTATAAAATGATATGTTAAAATGTTATTCAATTAAAAATTTTAAGTATATTTGTATATTTATCATTGTTTATATGTTCAAAATTTCAAGATAATCGGATAAATCCTATTCGAACAATTCAATTGGGAATATATGGGCCTATCGAAAAGAATGAAAATAGTGTCACCTACTTTTACAATTCTTTGCAACTCATCATTAAATGGTTAAAAGCCAAAAAATATTTGAAGATAGTCGAATAAATGATAACCAGAGTAATTCAATTGGAAATATTGGAATTTAAGAGTTAATTTGAAAGTATACCCCCACTGCAGAATAAAAAAATAACTGGAATATGAAATAGAAAAATTTATAAATGTCATGCTCAAAAAATATACTACCGAAATCAATTGCCAAAGACTAATAGGTAATAATTTTGCTAAAGTAATAATGAATCAAAAGAAAGACAAGATGAACTAGAGTACCACAAGATAAAACAATATGGTTAATAACATCTCTTAAAAATTTAACTAAAGAGATTAACAATCTTAAAAGTGATTTAATTAATTTACGTCATTGTACAAACTCCTATAAATATACGTTAACGGATGTGTGCATTGGGCAAGAAATAAAGCATTTCACATGGCATTACGTGGTTTGAAAATATTTCAGTATACAAGTAGAGACCTGTTCAAATTTAAAAGTAATAAGTAGTTTCACAATTAAATATGTTGGAGTAACCTTTTTTATAGACAACTAATCTTCCGATACTACAAATTAATTTAATTACTAACTTTGCTGGCGCTATATCAACAGTTGATAAAAACAATTAAGTGTCTACAGAAAGAGTATACATAAGTGGTTATCATCAACATATAAAGTTGGACATAGAAATGATGATGATTAAATTAAATTATAAAAGTAAATTTGCTAAGTGTTACAAAAACCCATTCCATTTAGTAATTCCGCGTACTCAAGCAAAACAAAATATCTTGGAATGGCTTTTTTTTTCTATAGGATGGAATGAAGCTGTGATAGTGTATTGCATGGCAAGAACTATTCAATATTTGCTTACTAATGAATATCCACGAGTATAATGGCATGCATAATTAATAATAAAATTCCTATTCTATACTACAATATAATTAGTGTTATCAAATGTAAATTAGTGATAAAAATAAAGCAGTATGTGTAGAAACCACAAATATTTTATAGTAGAAATGAAAATTAATCAAATGATAGAAAAAAAAAAAATAAAATATATACAAAATTTTAAACTAAATGAAATTGAAACTATTGCTCATAAATTTATGAAACACAATAAATAAATAGTATCTTAAATATATAGCAAAATAAGAATTTAAATAAATAGTGTGATTGAAAACCAAAAGCAATAATATAAAAAAAATTAAAAACCAGTAAATAAACTTACCGATTTGCAATCATTATGAGACCAGCAGCCATACATTCAACAATACCAATACCAAAATGTTCATTAAACATTGTATGAATGCCAATTGATGCGTTTTGATAACATTGAAGTAATTCTTGATATGATACATTAACTTTAAATTCAACCGCATTTTCTAATGATAAATGTTTACTTAAATCTTGCATATTTTTTAAACGATCATGATCTTCAGCATCACGACACGAACCAATTATTATTAATTTTATCTAAAATTTAAATAATAGCATCAGCAACAATGAATAATCAATAAAAATGTAAAATAAAATTACCCGATTCCAAAGTGATTCGTCAGCATGTAATAGAGTACGTAATTCATACATTGCTTGCAACTGTAATGGATGATCTTTCTCTGGCCGAAATTGACCAATTGACATTATTATAATTTTTTCCTCTGAATTATTTGTATGCTGTAAATTTTTTAAATCATTTACATCACACGGCGGATAAACACGATGTGTTTTAAATGGTGTATCCCAAAGTGCTAAAATATGATTTTCAGTCCATGTTGAATTTACCATAATTGTATGTGAACTTCGACCAACTAAACTGTACAACTATAAATTAAATATTTATATAAATAAGTAATTATATTATAGGAAAAAAAAAAAAACAATAATTATAAATTCATTTTTTGTTTTACCTTTGCAAAAATTCCATAATATACCAATTTAATCCACGTTAAAAATGGATTTTTAGCAATATAATGACTATTATTATATGAATATTGTTTGCTTTTAACTCTACGTAACATATCTGTGCTTATGGTTGGATAATGAATATAACAACCAACTTTTGATTGTCCAATGAAACGAAATACGGGCAATATAAATGAATATCCCATTGTGTCAATATAGATATCTAAAATATATTTAAATGCGATATCTTCATTATAATGAATAAATTACATAAACAATATATATTTATATAAAATCAATATTAACTATTTACTGTACCTGGTTGATGTTGCCATAATGCTTCCATTCCCAAAACTATAGAACCAATACTTTGGCCAAGTAACGTAAAATATGGATAATATTTTGCTTCAACCCATTTACGTTTTTTTAAAAATAAAAATGATACAGAATCACGATTGATATCAACATTAAATATATTATGAGCCTTTTGTAAAATTTTCTCAGGCGTAACATCAACGTCGCCAGTGTATATTGTAATTTTTATATTATTGTATCTAAAGAAGAAAAAAGAAAAGAAAAAAAAACAATCAATTGATTTCAAATTCTTTATAATGACTACATTTAATATTCAATTAATTGTATTACTTTTTCTGTAATGCCTTTACAGCACACCAAAGAACTCGTTCGCCTCCACCACCCGCATTGCAATAAGGATGTAATATTCCTATATGTAAATCGGTATCTTCTTTTTGCCTTTTCAATTTTTTTGACTGAATTATTTTTCTTATTAATATAAATACTAAATATACACTAATAACTGTTAAAATCGATGAAATTATTAAAAGATATAATCTGAAAAGAAAAAAGAAAAACAGCAAATGAAATTTATAATGAAAAAAAAAACAAAAGAAATAAAAAAAAAAAAACAAAAGAAATAAAAAAAAAGAAATTAAATAAAAAAAAGAAATTTAAAAAAAGAAAAGGAATTAAAAAAAAAGGAATTAAAAAAAAAAGAATTAAAAAAAAAAAGAATTAAAAAAAAAAAGAATTAAAAAAAAAAAGAATTAAAAAAAAACTAATTAAAAAAAAAAAGCAATTAAAAAAAAAAAAAATTGCCGCTTTGCCACCACATCATTATCAAATTTCATTCAAAAAATTAAAAAAATAAGAAAGGAATTAAAATAAAATAAAAATTAAAAAAAAAAAAAACCAATTAAAAAAAAAAAATGCCGCTTTGCCACCGCATCATTATCAAATTTAATTCAAAAAATTAAAAAAAAAAGAAAGGAATTAAAATAAAAAATAAAAAAAAAAATAAAAAAAAAAGGCGCTTTGCCACCGCATCATTATCAAATTTAATTCAAAAAATTAAAAAAATAAGAAAGGAATTAAAATAAAAAATAAAAAAAAAAATTAAAAAAAAAAGGCGCTTTGCCACCACATCATTATCAAATTTCATTCAAAAAATAAGAAAGGAATTAAAATAAAAAATAAAAAAAAAAAAACGTATTAAAAAAAAAATCAATTAAAAAAAAAAAAAATTGCCGCTTTGCCACCACATCATTATCAAATTTTGTAGCTATTCTTATTTATTTTACACTTACAAATTACAGCAACAACATAACCCCATTATAGATAAAAATTTTATTAATTTATAATTTAATCAAACATCGTATTTAAAATCCACTTTATTATAATTTTTTATTAAAAAGAAATGAATAAAAAAAACAATAAACCGGTAAAAAAAATTCTTGATAATTATTGGTATTTTATTTTGCATCTAAACTGCAGCGTAATCAAATCGAGACAGAATCACTATTTGCCATTTTAAATTTTACTAAAATGTCAAATTGACAATGATAGAGATGTGAGGGAATTGAGTTTCAATTATTTTTCGTTGAAAGAATATATTTATAAAATGAGTAGCTGAGCCGGCTGAACCAGCTGAATGTCAAAATTTGATAGTTCGAATTGGGGCGAAGAGGGAACTGACTTCGAATTATTTTACGTTGAGAGAAAATGTTTAAAAATGAGTAGCTGAGCCGGCTGAACCAGCTGAATTTCAAAATTTGATAGTTCGAATTGCAGCGAAGAGTGAAATGAGTAGCTGAATGTCAAAATTGAATAGTTAAATTGAACGCACATTCGATGTTTTGGTTGAAATGTCAAGTGAATGTTGGTGAGGTAAAATCGTAAATTCGTTCGTTCGTGCATATCGACTATCGTACGGACGGATAGGACAAATAATTAATTTTTTTTATTATTTTTATTTGATTTGTGTTATCATAATTAAAAAGTAAAAATAAAAATAATATAGATTATTTGGTAAAAAATGGCTGTGTTTTTATTAAAACAACTTCCAAGTAAATTAAATGTTAAAAGATCAATTTTAAAAAGATTTCAATTTGTGTTTACATTTGAAAAAATTATATAATATGGGTTATTCTATTTCTAGTTATTATGTATTATTCTTATTTTTATTCCTAGGACAAAATGGTATGGTGGCATTGGCACCTTCGCTAGGTATTGTATGTTTGAAATCAAATTATTCATCCGATGTTGCTCCACCGCGTGTATTAAGAACAACCAATTTATCAGCATTAAAACGTGGTACTGGTGGCCGTTCAAGTTTTAATGGTATGGTAGTTACAATTTTTGGTTGTACAGGATTTGTTGGACGTTATGTGGCTAATAAATTCGGTAAAATTGGATCACAAGTTATATTACCATATCGTGCTGATCACTATGAAGCTATGCGTTTAAAATTAGTTGGTGATTTGGGACAAGTCTTATTTCAATTTTATCATTTAGAAGATGAAGAAAGTATTAAGACTGCGGTTAAATATTCAAATGTTGTTGTTAATTTGGTTGGCCGTGATTGGGAAACAAATAATTTTGATTTTAATGCTGTTCACATCGATGGAGCACGACGAATTGCAAAGTATTTTATTATTATATTTACAATTGGGATATGTTCTTGATTATTTCTTGTGTTTATTTTATTATATTTATAATTTTAAAACAAAGAGCGTGCCGTGAAGCTGGCGTTGAACGATTAATACATTTATCATCATTAAATGTTAGTCCACATCCAGAACCGATATTACTTCCGAATGGTAGTAAATTTTTATCCAGTAAATATAGGGGTGAATTGGCTGTACGTGAAGAATTCCCAGATGTAACAATAATACGACCAGCTGATATTTATGGACAAGAAGATCGTTTCTTAAGAGTATATTCACATTTATGGAGACGTCAAGGACGTGCCGTACCATTATGGTATAAAGGTGAACGCACATTTAAACAACCAGTTTATGTAAGTGATGTTGCCCAAAGTATTGTTAATGCTGCAAAAGATCCAGATTCAATTGGTAAAATATATCAAGCAATTGGTCCAAGACGTTATCAATTATCTGAATTAGTTGATTGGTTTCACCGTGTTATGCGAAAAGATAGAAATTGGGGTTATTGGCGGTATGATTTACGTTGGGATCCGACATTAATGTTAAGAGCAAAATTGTCCAAATTTATATGTCCATCACATCCAGTTGCCGATTTACATCCGGAACGACTTGAACGTGAATTTGTCACCGATATGGTTGATGAAAGTATTCCAACATTAGAAGATTTAGGTGTTAATTTAACAAAAATGGAAGATCAAGTAAGTAAAAAAAAAACATGAATTTTATATGAGTGAGAAATTTATTATATAAAATTCTGAAGGTACCATGGGAATTACGACCATATCGTGCTTTGCAATATTATGATGCTGAATTGGGTGAATTTGAAACACCAGCACCGCCAAAATTTATGGATACCAGATATTGTTAAATTTTCATACCATTTATAAAATTGTTATAATTATAAGAAATTTGGTACATCAAGCAAAATTGAAGTAAATTAAAATAAATATTTGTGATTGAATATATATTTAATATGTGTGTGTGTGAGTGTTTGTGTGTTACAAAGTAAACTTCATTAAAATATAATGGATTATTTGTAATTTAAAATTTAAATAACTAAATTCTATATAGAATTTATATAGGCATAGGTAACGGGGAGATAAACAATTGGAGATTCCGATAAATTCTATATTTATAATATATAACTTTATAAAACAAAAAATAAATACTTATGAGGAAATTTCCTATAATATAAACTTCAACAAAGTTTTTCCAAACCCTGAAATTCTAAACGACTACATAGACCTGCTAAGTAGGAATAAATTCTGTGAACATACTTCCATTTTAAGGGTCTACGAATACGTGTTAACAACAAATCATTGAATTTTTAGCAAACCATAATTTTCTAATCGTAATTCAATGAGAATTGTATCATCTCGATCAGGGGAAAAAAACGTTTTGACCTTCCAATGGAGATGTCTTTGGAAAGATTCAGATTTGTGTATGTCAAGAAAACTTTAAATTTCAATACAATTGAGATCACATATTTTTTTAAAATAGATGAACCTACTTATTTTATAATAATAAAACAATATTTCATTTAAATTTGTCATTGAATTATTAAATACATTTACTTTAAATTAATAAATAGGATTATGAACTGACAGATACATATAATGTAAAAATTGCGATAAATGTTATAGTGAATAATTAAATATAAATATTCAAATAATAGAGAATATGTGAATAATGTAAACAGCTCCTACTATATATTTATATATAATATTTAATAATAATGTAATATTAAAATAAAGCGTATATGTGAGATCTTTCTCTTCTGCCTAAATTTTATTCTTACTTTCAACTTGTTGTGGTATCCCTTCTTGTAATTCTAAAATATGATTAATTGGTTCCGGACGCCCATCGGCACCAATACGACACGGTTGTACAACACCTTGTCTATTTAATTGTTCCATTAATTTAACTAATTTCATAGCCTCATATTCTTTTTGCTCTTCTGTCATGCCCTCAAATGGATTAGGCCGTGGTGGTTCATAACAACCCAATACTGGATTAATTTCATGCTGTATTTTTTTATATTCCTCGGTATCACTATCTTCACTATCTGACGAATATTTATTAGCATTAGATGATAATGAATTCGTGGTATTATTATTATTCTTATTATTATTATTATTATTATTATTATTATTTCCAGTACTTGTACTACCACCAGCTAATAAACCACGATTTGCAAATAAACCAGCTGCATTACCATATCCAATATGTTTTATCATTCGTGAAACTATAAATTATAAATGTATACGATACAGTTAATAATATAAACAAAATTATAATAAAACAATTATTTTACCATTTTCTTTACAAATAACAAATAACAATTCGGCTGTCAAATCACGTACTTGGGTTGTTGGCGTTGTTAATAAACGACACAAATGATTACGTAATTCATGTCCAACTTCTGGACGATTATGCACATCTCTTAATGGTGGTAAAATTACTGCACGTATATAACGTCTTTGTATTGAATTACATCGTACACATTTTATAAGTACCGTCAAAATTGGTGACAATAAATCTTGTTGGGCTGTTAATTTCTGTATATAAGTAAAATATAGAAATAATTAATAGTTAATTATCATTCAATCAATATATAAATCATATTGTTACATGTATCATACTGAAATCAATTACGATTAATTTTTATAAAGTTCTGGACTTATGATCCTTAGGATCACTTACTTGATAATTTAGGTTAGCTTTTGCAGACGGACTTAATGAACAAACTATGGTGATGTGAATTGTATCAACAATGGAGAACAATTAATTAGCTCCATGTAAAAATTGTTAAGTACAACAAGAAAATTTGTTTAATGTAATAAAAAATTAATGCCTAGAATTTCTATATTTTGTTTTAAAAAACTTAAGGACTTAATTTCTTCAAATGTCTTGTGAATTATAATATTTAATAGGAAACTTCCAGGCGCGTAGAGTAACATAACTTAACTTGATGATGATCATGCGATCTAATATGCGTATAAAATACAGAAATACATTGCTTACCTGAACATTATCCAAACGCAATTTTAAGAAATTTAATAACACATCAATGACAATTACAATTCTTCCATCAAATTCTTTTGTTAAATTATATTCAACACGTGACAGATTACGTAAAAAATCATCAAAATCATTATTATTACATTCGTTCGCGGATATAGTCAATTCTGAATAACAATTAATTGGTATATTTGTTAATAAATTAATTGAATTTGAATGTAATTCATTTAATTTTTCAACTGAATCACATTTACATAAAAGAAAGTTACGTAAAATGATTGTTAAACGTCGGTATTGTAATTCTTGTTTTTCTTCATTTGCATCATCACTTTGTAATGTTAAATTAAATACTACTTTCAGTATTTCACATAATATATCAATTTGTTCATTTGATAACAATAAATTACTATTAATTTCAATTTTATTTAATTCATTCAAATGTATTTTATGCAATTGTAAATTTAAGTGATCAATTAAATCAATTAATCCCATGTCGGATGCTGTTTTACGTGTATTAACATTCAATGCAGTTATTAAAAATAGCAATTTCATATCAAAAAATTGTATATCGTAATCCAAATCAAGTTCTCTATTAAATAATTAATTAATATGTAAATATAATAGCTAGTAAAATTATTTAAAATTAATTATTACTTGGCCGTTCTTAAACGTTTAATTATCCCATCAATTGATCCATTATTTAAACACATATCTTGACATTTTTTACTTTGAAATACTAAATTACATAGACATTTTAATGCTTCAATTCTAATATTATTTGATATTGCACATTTATTATTTATTATTATATCATTTTTACCAATATTTGCAATATCTAATAAATAATTAAATTGCTCATAGGTAACGATTTGATTTAAATAGGTCTTATCGCCCCGACTTAATATTCTTATGGTTGATAATAAAACTGGATATAAATTTTGATTTTTTTCACATTTTAATAAATTAAATGTTACTGCCCATAATTTTGAATATTGTCCGGTTTCATCCATTAACTTAATATCGAATATTTTCGAATGCTGTGTAAATATATTAAATAATAATTATTAATTATATGGTAGAATTTAAATTAAATACTAGCCACCAGAAGCAAAGGCTACGAAAAACATAACAAACTATAGAATGGAACGGAGTATGGTTTTACCTTTTCTATAAATCCATTAAATATTTCTAGAGATTTTGGAATATCACCGCTTTGTAATATCTCGATATCATGTTTATTCATTTTTTTTAAAATAATTTTTGAATTGCAAATATCACAGAATTTTTATTATTTTTTCACAATTTTAATTTTATTTTATAATATAAAATTTATTTTAAAAGATTTGTAGCGTCCGTAGCAGACGTTTGACAGTTCAATACACAACTCAGACTCTGAACACTTAATTCACTCGTTTAGTGAGATACACTCAGTTTCTCATTCCTATAACCAATTTAAAAAAATACAGGCGAAAATACAGGCGAAAATACGCGCGAATAGAGCGGCTTCATTAGCAACCAGCTGAGTTAGCTGTAGCCTATAGTTAACGAAATTTTAATTCTCAATTCAGTACTAGATGGACATTATTTCAGTGTGCATGACTTATTGCTTGTTTGTTTTTGATTATATCAATATTTTATAAATTAAGAAATAAATTTCCTTGTGGGATCACTTTTTTTTAACTTATTTTGTGATTGTGATGTTTTTTGATGATTTTTATTATTATTACACAAATAAAAAAAGAAATATTTTTATTTATTAAAAAAAATTTATAATTTATAAATTATTTAAAAGAAAAATAAAACCAAGAAAAACAATTTGTTATTGTTTTATGTAATAATAGTTATAGCATAGATATATTTATAAATAACAGTTTTCTATGAATTCCAAAGAAAATTCAATTAATTCTGACGGTGAAGCTTCAAGGTAAAAAATAAAAACATTTTTAGTTTTCCAAATATAAATTAATTTATTTATGCAAAAGAAATTAGAAAAAAAATTTATTAATGAAAACATTATTATACATATTAAGATTAAATAAATATATTATAAACATTTCTATCTAAATGAAACAAAATTGTTTTTTAAGGTTATTCTAATATTCAAGTGCATAATATATTTATTTTCTTTTTTTTGCTTAAGTCGTCATTGTCTCACAAGTCGAACAGTTTCCTTAAGTCTTTCAACCTCAAGTCAAACAAAACAAGGCAGAATAATAATGAAAAAAAGGTGATTGAATCTTTTTCTTTAGATGAAATTTTTTCGTCGTTATTTAATTTTCATTGTTTCCAAAAAAATTTATTTTTAGATATTTAAAAACGTTTTCTGTTTTATTTTTATCAATCATCATCATTCAAAATAAATGAACACAAAGTAATTTTATAAGCTTTTAAATTGTTCATTGTTTTCAAATTTTTGTGAGACTATATTTATAATTATTGTGTGAGAATTTACTAGTCCTATTTTAGTTTCAAATTTTAATTTGTGTTATTAACATGAATTATTTTCCAAGTGTTTTTGCGCGCGTGAAACAAAATTTAAAAATTATTATCAATATTGTAAATTAATACGATTTGTATTGTGCTTATTTTATTTTGAATTTATAGTATAAAAAATTAAAAATTATTTGTTAAAATTAAAAATTGAAATACATACACAATGAGTTATAACAACCGAAGATTCACCAACTATAGAGATTATAGAAGACGGTATATTTTAATTAATGCGCAACACAAAGTATTCGTTTAATTTATTTATTATAAATGTAACGTGGCAGCAAAAACAAAATAAAAATTCCTTTGTTCTGCTAAGTTCCAATCCAACAATTAAAAATAATATTTACCTGATAATTTTTACAATTTCTTTTGTCTATTTATAATAATACCCAACAAACTTAATTTAAAAAAAAAAAATATATATATATATAGGTCCTCTTCTTCTGACGATTTGTCTTCACAAGAACGTATTGAATTTATAACAAATAGAACAAAAAATTTTGATATTAAAAATAATACTACCACTACAAATAACAATAATAAAGAATCATCAACATCACAATCGTCATCGTCACCATCATCATCATCTGCATCATCTGTAATAAATACGGACAATGATGAAATGAAACGTGCTGCTGCTAGAAAATTAATTGAACAATATTTTTATCAGTTATCAGAAGGCTGTGGTCAACCTTTGTGTAATAATAAATTTTGTGTATCAAGTGGTGAAGTTGAAAAATTAACACCAAATCAAGCAGCTGCAAGAGCTATACAATTATATTTACAAGATGCACAATTATGCATAGTACATCCAACAAAACGTTCAAAAATACAATATGATGATGATGATGATAATAATCCATCGTCTACCACTGATTTAATCAACAATAAAGAAAATGATGATGATATTACTACACCATCAAGGTTAGAAGAAGTTCAGTCAATTCAAATAGACATAATGTGATTACAAATACACAAATGTATTTTCATCCTTTATGCCTTTTTTTTGAAATAATCGTAATCGTAAATAATAATAATCGTGTTCGTGACCACGAATCATTGTTAGATTATATGTTTAGAATTAAATTCAATTTAATTTATATTAAGGTCGGTATTTGGTTTTTTTTTTTTTTTTTAAGTAACATTGCCATATAAAAGTGATGACGATCGGACTCACATGCAAATGAATTAGAGGTTTTAAAAATATTCCTACTGTTAAATTGTACAAACACAGACACGTACCGACTAGACGGACCAAGGATTGGAAAGAAATCACTTATTAATCACATAAATTAATAATGTTTGCAGATTGGCTGGCAGTATCCGTATGTCAATAATATAACTCATATATTTGTTCAAAAGTTATCAATATTGAACGTTAGACTTAATATCGTATAGTTTTCCAATGAAATTTATAAATTACACAACATCAATTAATGGTTTATGTATTTTTTTTTTTGCGAGCCACTCTTTACTCTGCCTCGTTACATTTGTGATGAGAAAATATTATGTTTTAATAATGTATTGATTTATTTTATCTAATATATATCCGATAAGTAGTACATTGAATCAAGCAGGTGCATCTACTGATTTAACAACAAATCCAATAAATAGATCTTTATCAACAAGTGGTAGTGTATCAACTAGTAATAATAATTATAATATTGGGAATATTCAATCATCTGCATCATCGGGATCAATAATTAATAATCAAACTAAAGATGATAATTTGGATGCATATATAGATGAAAATAAACTAAATGATTTAATAGAATATTGCCAGGAAAAAGATATTTTCTCACCATTAATACGTTGTTTGGGACGTTATTTTTCATCCAAAGAATTAATGGCAAATAGTTTTCAAAAGAAATCAGTAACACATATTGATGCAATTTTAGAAAAAGCACCAAAAGATTTAAAGACATTAAAGAAGGAAGATTTTCGTACCTTAGAAGGTGATTTAGATAAAGACGAAGATAGTTGTGCCGATAAAAAACCATTGAATTTACCAAAACATTATACATCGGTTGATTTAATTAGTTTAAGACGTTCAATAAAAAAATTACAGGCTACGAAATCTGGTATTTTAGAACCATTAAATAATGCATTACATACACTGGGTACAGATTTATCTATAGAATTACGATTTACATTTAAAAAGGAAAGAATTGAAGAAATCCTAACTGTATTTGTTATTGTTTTTGAAATTATTATGATTGGTAATTACACCGCATTACTAAACTAACTATATAAAGTTAAAATATAACTATGAATATAAATATGTTATTAATACTCTTGTCTATTTCATTACAATAGGTTCTAACGAATTTTTTGACGTTGCATTACCGTCAATATGTAAAGCGGCTACCCATTTACCAGTATGGGGACAAGCACGATTAGCATGGATATGGTCGGAGCATTGTAAAAATGAACTTAAAAATTTAATACAAGTATTACAACAATTGATTAGTATACAAGTAATAACCAAAAATTATCATGATGATTTTATAGTACAAGAAAATGAAACAGTTGAATGTGCTACAAAAATTTTAAAGGTAATTTTTTTTATAGTTTTCTTTTTTTTTCAATTTTTTAAATTTATTTGATTATTTATATTACTCATATTTATAGATAGTTTATTATGCAAATATATTAGCTGCTGATAAAATGGAGTCACCAAAATTACGTCTAGATGATGATGATGATAATGATATAGATGATTTACCATCATCGTCAACATCAGAAGGGGACAGAGGAACAGGGAGATCAGCTGCATCATCAATATTTAATGATTTTGAATCGCCTGGTTATGGATTAAATAAAACAAAATTACCAATTGAAGAAGATTTATTAGCCGTTGAATTAAATGTTAACAAATTAGATTGTCCACATCCATTTTTACCATATGAAGAATTTTATAATGAACCACTTAGTGATGCCATACGAATGGATAACGATTACTTAATTTATAAAAATAGACGTACAGGTAAATAATAATTACATTGATTGGAAGTCTCTCAGTTATTTATATATCTACTTTGAGTCGCACACAATTTAAAAATTCGATTTAAAGATATATAAATTAAAAAGATTGTCGTCTAATCCTTAAAATTAATAAAAATAACGAAATTAAGAAATGAAATGGTTATTTATAATTACATTTCAAATTGTAAAAGTTCGCTGTTAATAATGCGCAAGGAACTTATTAAAAATTCCAAAAACAGAAAGCAACTTATTATGTGTCTACATAATAGTACTTACTTAATCCATAGCATTAAAACATATAGTGCAATTCTAATATTTGTATAAGTAGCTATTTATTTAGAAAGTACCAGCTGTGAAATACTTTAATAAATGTAAATGAGAGCAATGTATTGTAAGGTGTAATGCTAATAAATTTGTACGCACAATTAGAACCCGTTTGGAATAATGCGTGATGATGTATTTTTTTTATATCTACAGGTTAACACAATAAATATTTTCCATCAAAATATGATGCACTCGCAAATATATAATTAATTTAATACCTTCTATATCTTCTCTAACCGCGATTTAAAATTTTACTAATTAGATACCGATATTCTAATGAGAATATTAAGGTTATAATTTGGCAATAGTAGAAATTTTTAAAGTTTGG
This sequence comes from Bibio marci, assembly GCA_910594885.2. Classification (NCBI taxonomy): domain Eukaryota; kingdom Metazoa; phylum Arthropoda; class Insecta; order Diptera; family Bibionidae; genus Bibio; species Bibio marci. The sequence continues at coordinate 43,690,335 of OU343118.1, forward strand.
TAAAATATTTGGTAAACCCATTGCTAGCAAACTGATTCAAAAATAATAAATTCAAATTTACAACAGTTATTCAAATAATTTTCAATCTTGAGAGGTGGGGTTGAGTAGAAGTAGTTGAACGACTTATTCTTTACGCCCCGAAGATTAAGATCAAAGTTTAATAACGATAACTCTTCCATTACTGCGACCGATGCACTCAATGCATTGTGTTTTGGATTATACTGATGGAAATGTCATTGAAACAGTTTCTTAAGGTTCATTAATTAAAAAGTCATTCATTCATTTCATGTAATAATTAAAATTTTTTTTTATTTATTACAGATACCAAAAAATTTTCGTTTATGTTGCATTCATTTATATTGACACCGGCTACTAAAACACAGGCATTGTATTTTGATAGTCGTGTACGTATGTATAGTGAACGTCGTCAAAATATGATTCATACACAATTACACGGTCAACCGGCAAATCCATATTTAAAATTACGTGTACGACGTGCCCAAATCATTGAGGATGCATTAGTTGAATTAGAACTTATTGCAATGAGTAACCCAAAAGATTTAAAAAAACAATTGGTGGTTGAATTTATCGATGAACAAGGTATCGATGAAGGTGGTGTGTCAAAAGAATTTTTTCAATTAATTGTTGAAAATATATTTAATCCTGATTATGGGATGTTTATTTATAAAGAAGATACAAATTGTGTATGGTTTAATTCAAATTCATTTGAAACAGAAGCCCAATATACATTAATTGGTATTGTAATAGGATTAGCAATATATAATAATATTATATTGGCTGTGAATTTTCCAATGGTTGTTTATAAAAAATTAATGGGTATTAAAGGTTCATTTATTGATTTAAAGGATTGGGATCCGATTCTGTACAATAATATGAATGAATTACTCAAATATGAAGATCCTGACATCGAAGATGTATTTCTACAAACATTTAAAATAACATATCACGATATTTTTGGTAGTACATTAACGCATGAATTAAAACGTAATGGTGATAATATTTTGGTAAATCAAGATAATAAACAAGTAAATATATTTGTAAAATATTTTATGGTTTTAATTTTATGCAATTATAATTAATAATTATTTTATTTATTTCGTCAGGAATTTGTAGATCTTTATGCAAATTATTTACTAAATAAAAGTATAAATAAACAATTTAAAGCATTTCAAAGAGGTTTTCAAATGGTAACTGATGAATCGCCATTACATTTATTATTTAGACCAGAAGAAATTGAATTAATTGTATGTGGAAGTAAGGTATGTATATTTTATTTAAATAGATTTATTTAATAAGCTACGGTTGATAATGCAAATAAAAATATCAATCTATCAAAATACACTTGCCAACGAAAAAGTTATATACGCCAACCCAGTCCTACTATAGTGCCAGTAATGTACCCATCTAACATTGCAGTCAAGTTTGTAAATTACTCCGTATGTGAGTATGTAACAATTCGTTCATTGAATTGTGTATTTCTCTGTATATTTTTTATTAATATAGTTATTCTTATGGGTGAATTACCGCCCCCGTACACTGCCACACTGTGTGGAGACATTGTTAATCTCTGAATAATAATTTATAATTATTTTATAACAACAATAATAACATAAATTTAAATTTTATGTTATAGGAATTTGATTTTATTCAATTGGAAAAATCAACAGAATACGATGGTGGTTTTACGGAAAAATCCCAAACAATTATTGATTTTTGGGATATCGTACACAATTTATCAATAGAATCGAAAAAGAAATTATTAGAATTTACAACCGGTAAGTATAATAATTCTATATTGTGTCCAATGTATTCTCATGCGTTATTTGCATCATGAATATTAATTGTGTACAGTCATGACAATTATTCAATACTGATTTATTGTTAGTATTAAATTAAAACAATTCAATTAAATGGATGTTGACACAGGCAGCTTTCCAGACATCATTTTTGAAGTTTTGAATGGTCTTGCAGGCAAGCAACATTTTGTGCATAGAACAATTAGAGGGTTTTAATAACGTAAAAAAAAATAACGGATTTACACTACGATCGACAGGAAAATTGAATAAAGTAGTACGGTAACGAATTCGAAAAACATCGTGTTCAGATATACAGATGATTTAAAAATATAAAGAGAATGTTGCCACAACATTTTAAAACTGGACCTGGGATGATCATTAAAATAAGCATTTTACAAGGCACGTTGTTAAAATGTGTGTGTTGAGGTAAGAGTTATGCTGATTTATACAAATTCCGATAAAATATTTTCGTAATCGATATTAATTTCAAAATTTAAAGAAATCAAACTTATGGAATAACCATACGATGGAAATAATTACGTTCTATAAGAGCGCTGACACTGGGTTAACCACTCTCATTAAATCACCTTTATATGATTTAGTATTGGTAATGCTTAAGATTAAACTTTTCGGTAAATCGACTGAACGGTTCTAAAATTATTCTATTCTTACAAAGTGCGCCATGTAGAAATCCTTTGATTTTTTTTGTATGGTCGTGCGTGCGGATAAAAACGATTTATACGAGATAATAAATTTGGTATTATTCAAAAAGTTGCGACCGAGTGAATATGGTGTACTTTTTTGAAAAGGGTTCACACAAAATTAAATATAATTTCTCGTTATTTTTAATATTGGTATAGGAGAATATATTGGACACTGTGTGTAATCAAAAAACCAATTGATAATAATTTTTTAATTGCTCCCATTAATGTTATTGTTTCTTTTTTTCTTCATGTTTTTTATTTGTTGCTATGTAAAGGTTCTGATCGAGTTCCTGTTGGTGGTTTAAGTCGTTTGAAATTAGTAATATCACGTAATGGTCCCGATTGTGATCGCCTACCAACAAGCCATACTTGTTACAATATTCTATTGCTACCCGAATATAGTAGTAAAGAAAAACTTGAAGATAGATTATTAAAAGCAATTAATTATTCAAAAGGATTTGGGATGCTGTAAAAAAATTAATGTATATGTTCTCCCATTACCCGTCCCGCTCATCAATTTTATAATCATCCTCCATTATATATTTCTGTTTATATCATATTTATCAAAAACAAACAATTATAACATAACAAATTTTATAATATTTAAATTATTACTCAATTATCATCGATTAAATTTAGTGTGATTTTAATATAATTTATTTGCTAAATTGTCTTCTTCTTTTTTTTTTTTTTAATTTACATATGATTGTAAACGATCTTTGTTGAATTTTTATCTAACTCCTACTAATGAATTGATAATTCTATATCCAAACATGATTTTGTTTTTTATTTTAAGCAATGCTATTTAAAGAGACTGACTGACAACACAATTATTTTAATTACTAAAATTAATTAAGAAATTATTTATTTTGTAAAACGCAAAATTTATGATTTATCTAAACTAAAAAAAAAAAAATAAAATTGTTGGTTTGTTTTCTTTTTCTTAATGAATAAATTAATAAAATAAAAAAAAAATATGTACAGAAAATGGCATTTCATAAAAAAAAAAAAACAAATTATAAAAATTGTATACCTTTTTTTTTATTGCAATTAAAATAAATTACGCTGCAAGGTATAAAATATAAATAGTAAAAAATGTTAAAAACATTTAAATTATTAATATAAATGCGGTGTTAATTTGAATATTGTTTAAAATTTTAACTTTTATCACTACATCTTTTTTATAGTCAATTTATTTACCAAATTTTACAATCGCATACCTCCAGAATGGCGAAACCCGAATTACCTCAACCTACTAGTTTACCATCAGGTCAGGTATTTATTTTCCTATATTAAAAAACTACGGTAATTTAATACACACAATGGCTCGCCAAAGTAAACCGACAGATTATCAATTAATATGATATATTTAGAGTTAGTCATGAAGCTGGCCGATGAACATGACCATAACTATAACCCATTTCGCAAATGAGTTCTGAATGACAACGTATATGATGTTAATATTGTGTTCAAAAACTATTCGAAGCTGTAATAATCATGTTTGTGTGTAAATAGCTTTGGTAATACATTACGTACATTCTTTGTGTTAGGTAAACCTAACTAAAAATCAATTAAACATTCTTATTTTAGCATTACTTTTACAAATAACTATAGCTGTGCAACGTATTCAATTTACAAACCTATGATTACTGTGTACAAATAGTCTGTCATTATATACCATTGTGATATGATTATTTTCAAAATGTATTGTAATTACTGAAGTAAAATACAATACTGTGCCGCGAAATTTTATAGAATTTCATTAGAAAATAAATAATATTATAATTTCTTATTCCAAACATTAGTGCAAATAAATTGATTAGTTGCCAAATTTTCAGATCACAAATTGAAATTATGTGAATACTGTATGGATTTTATTCAGACCTTTTAACATACATTTACTATCAAAGAATTGACTAAATGTAGAATTGAATTGTTAAATTGAAGCCAAATAAAGTACAAAAAATAGCTAAAACAATAATAAGCAAAAAAAAATGTACTTTAAAATTAGTTAAAAAATGGAATATAAAGAAATTATCCTTATCGTAAAAATGAAAAACTAATGATTTTTATAATACTAAACATATTATTGCTCATAAATCTTAGTGGACAATTTCAAATTAAATTTTATGTGCAATATTGTATTGGCAATAGAAGATCTTTATGTATTTGTTTCTATAGTTTCTAGTTTCAGTTTCGTTTCAATTTTAATATCCATAAAGATCCAATGCACAATACTTTACAATATAAAAATGATTTGATGATTTTAACTTATATAATTTATATTACATATTTGACAAAATGAATTTCAGTTTTTTTAAGTTTAAACTTTCAATATTATCACGTAAACTATAATTTTCATGATATAATTACGCTAGTTCAGTATATTTTAGTTTATGTGATAATATTTATTACATTTTGTATGTCTAAAAAATTATAATTATATTACTCAATACAATTCAATAGAATATCATTTTGATGTTAATATATAGTACCAAATCCATAATTATTTACAATAGAATTACTTAAATTCTATAAAAAAAAATATTAAATTAAAAATTTATACAAATCAGGTATGTTTTGTGTAAAGGTTGTATAATATAATTATGTGTGTGTGTGTATATATGCAATATTATTCTTCATATTCTTCACCTGCATCAATATCTTCTTGTTGGTGTTGATTATGTTGATCCCACCATGACAATAAACCCAAACCAGATTCATTTATTGCTGCAATTATTTTATATGGTATTTTAGAATCTGTACTGGATGCATTTGATGATGTTGACGCTTTATCTGATGGCGGTCCAACCGGTGAACTTTCTTCAAATAATTCACCAGATACACGAAATTTTATTTGTTCTCCAATATCCATAAATAAATCATGTTTGCCACCACCTTCTAACGGATATTCCCATACCCATGCTTGTTCAGTTTCTTCAAATCTTGATGGATGTTGTAATGCTGTGGGTGGTATTATTATATCATCATAAAATCCTAATGTTACTGCAATTATTTTAAATGACATTTTATTTATTTTATTAGTTAAAATATTTGTAATTTCTTATCTTTTTTTTTTTTATTTTTAAAATACATGTACTTACTATGAACACCTTCACGACTACAACTTCTTATTTTACCTGTTATTATATCACCTATACTTGGACGAAATACAACATAACGAAAATGTACTTCTGTGTGTGATGAACCATCACCAGGTAAAATTATTGAATCACCTAATTTTGTAATATCTTTTAATACAATACAAAGTCCAACATTTAATAAAACCTATAATAAAATAAAACATTGAAAATTTGTGTTAGTTTTAAGTCTTAACCTAGCAATTAATTATTGGTTGCACTAATGTGCAAAAAAATCAAGTGATAATGGATGCTGTCAACATTTTTATATTTCATCCGATACAAACAATAACGGTCTATTTCAATTGAAAAGTTTTAGGTAAAAAAACTCCTTTACGTAAATGATTCAGAAGTATTTTTGCAGATGTATGCTTAGACGTGAATTTTACTTTAAAAAATGCTCCTTTACATTTGCAGATAACTGCCAATCGGTTTCAGTGAAATCATTAATTCCGACTGTAAAGTTATATATGCATCTGGGTGCTCTGATGCGTTGATTATTATGACAATTATACTAAATAAGATTTCTATTTCTAATTACCTATTTTATAAACATTAACTGAATTACATTATTTAAATAATTAATTTATATGATTATTAGAATAACTTACTTTATTAGCTAATTTTCGATTAATTTCATCTTTAATTGCTTCATTTAATTTTAAATGAAACATTTCAGGTGGTATTCGAATTGTGTCTTTTAATTCAGCTAAAACAAACATAATTTTATTCAATTGTTTCCTTTGCAATTATAATTATATTTATATTGTCACAAATTATAATGGATATAAATAAGTAAATATGAATATATATGTTATACGCTTGGCTATACCATACTCTGTATTTCCTGGTATTTTATTTACAGAAAATAGAACAAAACAAAAATATTAATATAATGCAAAAGTCCTTCCAAATTAAAATTATCGGAATCAGGAAATACGTCTACACAGCAATTTATTATTATTATTGATTATAACTATTACTTAGATTTATAGATTATACTTTAGTTTAGATTCCTAGATTCCTTAATCCTTTCTTTGATGCCAACACTTTAACCATTCATGATTGGTCACGTCACATATTGGATTGGACCATACAATGGCTTAGTTTACACGCAATTTACTACGTGGACTTCTAGGACTGAATATAAATTCTACCTAAAATATATAGGTAATTTGTTGTAACCACTTGCAAATGGACTCTCCTATATTTCACCTGAATTAAAATTATTTAGTGGAAATAAATGTAAGAAATGCAACTATTGATTTGAATGGTGTACCCTAATTTTTGTGGAAGAAATAGGTACGGTAAGTCTGTGGAAGGGTTAGATTTTGTAGTCCAAAATATAACTTTCCATTTTAGGTATAATGTATTATTTAATTTATGTTAATATTTATTTTTATTTAATTTATATTTACTTTCCAGAAAATTATGCGAAATGAATTTAATGTATCAAACAAAATGGCAGGTAAACAAAAAAGAAGGTTATGTTTTAGTTGGTCAACTAAAAAAAAACTAACATTATTTTAGTATGGACAAAATTTTATTGTTGGCAATTGTGTACAAATTTCGTCGTTTATTTCTATCCAGTCAAATAATCTTGGACACATATAAACCTGACTATTCGGACTATTGACTCGATTCCGTTCATTTCATTCAATGTCATTGACAACTGAGATGTGACAATATAATGACAAATTGACAGATGCAGGTGTAATGGGTATATATAGAGATTACATTTTGGTTATTGGAGGTTATTTGGAAGTAAGATAAGAAGGATAGTAAAAAGTTCGCTGATATTTAGTACTAGTTTCTCAAGTTATTTTCTTTACCTTATTTTATTTTTATATAAATTTCTTTTGTAATTTGTTGTTTATTTTTAACTATTAAGAAAATGTGTGATGGACAATTTGATGATGCTGAAGATGAAATTACTTCAACTTCAACATTAAATATAAAAAATATATCGGTAAGTTTGCCTTTGTCAATGGTATTTCTTGAATCATTACATTCCTAATGTAATCCTGAAATAAAAACAAATAAAATATGTTTTATTCAGTGTTATTTAGAACTAGATACTTATTATTTAATAATATTAACTAGAATAATCGTATCGCATGTGACATGTGTTTATAGTTAGATGTCTACATATCTAACCAAAGATCAACATTCAATGCAATCTATTCAATTGAAATATTAATATTAATGTAGCTATTGCTCCATTGCTTCATATTGTAATAAAACACCACATCGTAATTGTTCAAATATGTTCAATTAATGATATAACGCTATATTTTTATATTTATATTTCATTATTTCGTTTAATTATGATTTCGTCATATATTGCAAAAGACGATACCGCAAAATGTTAGGATTGTCGTGAACATTAAAAGTTATATCAGATAAATTTCATAATATTGTGTAATCGTTACATTGCAGTACAAAACATTTAACTGATAATATACCATTATTTCTACTTCATCCGTTGTTTATGAATTTGAAATTATTAATTGCTTCTTTCCAATAAGATTTATATGTGAAATTTTGTGATCTGAATTTTAAGGAAATTAATCTGTAGCTATAAATATATAAATAAATAAAAATTATATTTATAACTCGAAAATATATAATATATCATTAATGAACTAATGTTACATGAGGAATATCTTTTAATTGCTAATAGAAAACAAAACTGAGCAAGTTTGTGTTTCTCGATATTAATTTAATAAATATCCAATATTTCACTTTAATGTAATGTTACATTGTAGTCAAAGAAATATCAGGTTGTAATTATGAAATATAAATCTATTTATTTTTTGTTAATTGATTTATTCATTGCAGGATATTCCAAAACAATTCTCAAAATTGACAATACAGGATGCATTTTTTACTAATCGTAAAGTAAATGATAATTATAGTGATGATGGTAAAAATTCAGAAAATGCAATAGATATTGCAGATGATGTTGATGACGATGATGATGATGATGATGATGATGATGATGATTACGATGAACAAAATTATCGCAAAGCAACATATAATCAACATCATAATCATAATAATGCACAATTGTCTAGTAATAAAATAACAAATTATCAACCATCTGAAAAATTATATGAAAAATTTTCGAATAAAATTAACATTGATCGTAATATGAAATCTAAAGATCGTAATGATCGTGCAACATCTGAACAAGTAATGGATCCGCGTACCCGAATGATATTATTTAAATTATTAAATCGTGGTACAATATGTGAAATAAATGGTTGTATATCAACGGGTAAAGAGGCTAATGTTTATCATGCAATATCAAAAACGGGCATAGAATATGCTATAAAAATTTATAAAACATCAATATTAATATTTAAAGATCGCGATAAATATGTATCAGGTGAATTCCGTTTTCGTCACGGCTATTCACGTCATAATCCACGTAAAATGGTGCGTACATGGGCTGAAAAAGAAATGCGTAATTTGTTACGTATGCATAATGTTAATTTACCCGTTCCAAAACCAATACTATTACGTGGTCATGTTTTACTAATGGAATTTATTGGTGAAAATGGTTGGGCGGCATCAAAGTTGAAAGATATTGATATATCCACATCATTAGCCCGAAAATTGTATCGTGAATGTATCGTTATGATATGGAAAATGTTTAATAAATGTAAATTAGTGCATGCTGATTTATCAGAATTTAATTTATTATATGTTAAAGAACAAATTATAATAATTGATGTAAGTCAATCGGTTGAACACGATCATCCACATGCATTAGAATTTTTACGTAAAGATTGTATAAATATATCTGAATTTTTTCGTAAAAAAGATGTGTCAACAATGACGGTTAAGGAATTGTTTGATTTTGTAACCGATCCAACAATAAATGATAATAATATGGATGAATATTTAGAAATTATATCAAAACGTATTGCAAATCGTAATATTATGGAATTAAGTGAACAAGAAAAAGTCGATGAAGAAGTATTTAAAAATTCGTTTATTCCAAAACGTTTGGATGAGGTCCTGAACGCTGAACGTGACATTAATAAAATGAAAACATCTTCGAATGGTGATGCAAATAACTTAATATATAAAACAATAACAGGTTTAACATCAAATTTAACTGTTAAAAATAAACCAGATGTTTTACAAGAAAAACAGGATAATAAAGATAAGTTATCTGAAAGTGAAAACGAATCGGAAGACGAAGAAGAGAATGTATCTGATAGTGACAGCATTAATTCGGGTAAGTATCTAAATAAATTAATAAATAACACAATTATTTCAATTTTAATTTCATATATTAATTTTTCTATTTCAGATTTAGAAGAAACTAACATATCAAATTTTAAAAATAGTTCTCGTCCCAAAAATGAAACACCCGAAAGCAAAAAAGCAAGAAAACAAGCTGTAAAAGATGCAAAATCAGAAAAACGAAAATCTAAATTAAAAAAACATATAAAAAAGAGAAAAGAAAAATTAACAATTAAAAAATAATTTAATTTCTTATCGCCTATATAAAATTAGAAACACAAATCTGGGATTATTAATTTTGTGTTTAATTTATAAAAACAATTTAATTACATTAAAAAAAAAACATTTTTCTTTATTTACATACTTTGAAATTTAATTTATAATCATCATTTTATTGTATTTTAAAGAAGTATTAATCAAATTATTTTATTTTATTTAAAAGATAATTAACAATTACCTTATTTTCATAAAATATAATAAAATAAGATTATAGATTAAATTTCAAAGTATGTAAACAAAGAAAAACGTAAAACAAAAACAATTTCTGTTTACGCATTTTCAGGATAATTATTATCAGTAATTTTAGAAAGATTGGTAAATTAAATATTTGGGTTATTAGTAATTTGTTAATGTAATTAAATTTTTTTTTAAAACATTAAATGTATAATTAAAAATCATTTAATTTTTGTACACAAATTTTTCCTTTATTCTTAGTTCAAATTTTCTTACGATTTGTTCATCTGAAGTGTGAAATATAGGCAAATAGGAATTGATTAACATCTTGATATTGTACACTCGTTATCTATTTTCTATAGTTTAGAATTTAATTATCGTTAAAATAAAATAATACTATCGCACTATAAAAAAAAATTATGAATCGGTCATAAATTAATGAAATTGATTGAATATATTTTTGAATTATAAAATTATCGGATTTCATTTTATCAAATAGTACCTAACTAATTGAAATTTACATTCATTGTTTTTATTATATCCTTCCATAAATTTTCTTTGGATTCTCGTTTTTTCTTTTATTCAAACGTTGTCATTAAATATAAATATATTCTAAACAAAATTTACATAAATTATTATAATTTTCTATTCGAATATTTTTCATCATATCTTTAATTGCTTCTGTTTTCTGGAATTCAACGGTGTCTGATCACTGAACTGAATTTTGATTTATAAAATTCATTAATTTTAGGTTCACAATTCAAATTAATTTATGCATACTGCACTGCACTGCATAAGTGCATACGCATAAACACAGACACGAAACTCACCCACAAATATATTCGTTCACGAATGGTTCATTGAGGTCATGGTCATGGTGTTTGGTGTAGCTGTAGCTAAAGTAGATATACCAATCATTTCATTTCTTCACTCATTTGTTTTTGTAAATTAACGTAATGTAATAAAGTTTTTTTTATAATTTAATTAAAATAAAATAATAAAATAACATAAATGATCATAAAATTAATTTGAATGAGTCTAATGAGTGAATTGGAAATGCAGCCACAGAAATAGGTGAAGAAAAAATGATCGCCGCCATCCCCCCACCGATGAAGTAATTTTTAATTAGGTATGATTTTTTTAATTTCCAAGTTAAAAAAAATAAGATTATGTTTATTTTTTAGCTACTAATTATATTAATTAAAAATAAATAATTCAATTAGATTTCAATATTTTTTTACATGCAAGATAATGATAGCATAAAAAAGCTATCTTTTATCAATTGTATGTTTCGTATTTCACATGATGATGATGTTGATTTGTTTTACACCGGTCGGCCGCCAGTGCCCGCCATTTTTTCTTTTTTATTTTATGCGTACGTGCGTACTTACAAAATTATTTCATACTTTTGTTTTATTTTTTAAGGTTTTGGTACGTTTGAAATAAATGTGATGATGAAATGCAACAGATAACTGTTAATTTAATTCAGTAAAGAAATATGTTACAGACATTATAGTATTGTGGTTATATATAAATTTTTGGCAGAGAAATAACTATTTCGATTTAATTTGTATGTACATTATATATATTAGTTTTCCATTTTGTAACCTTCTTTTTATTTTATATATAGGAATAAATAGCAAAATAAAGAAGCAAATTGGCGATAGCAGAGTATTGATGACTTTGATTTTATTGGTCCATTACGACCAAAAACTATAAATGCTGAGACATCTATGTTACGCAGTAAGTTACATTTTATGTAAGCATCTGGTTAAATTATAATATTTATATACATACATCTCTTAAACAATCATAGACTGAAATTATATTTGTATTCTGTGTAGAGTAATTTTTATTCAGATAATTCCCTTAATCAATTCCACTATGCAATTGTGAAATTAGTTTAATAATTTAATTTACATTATATTTTATATGGAAATTTATGTTTATTCGATCGTTGTTGACAAACCTAACCGTGAGGAGGATTACATACATCCGTTATTGATTTTCTAACTATCTGTCTATAAATATATTTAAGACCACTCAAGCAAATATCAATTACTTACTACCTCATACTACATCTAGAATTATGCGTGAAAACAACCAAGAGCTAAATTGAGGAGTTCCATAGTTTATCTTATTTAATCACTAGATTTGACTCAATAATGTCGCGTAAAATACTAATTATATTTGTCCACTAATTATGCAAATAAACTATCGCAATTTTAAATATAAAATAAACATATGTTATTATGATATATTAATAATATATTATTCAGATCAATTAATGTTAACATAAAATTATTCCAAATAAACCTTCTCACATATACATCATACATATTATATAGTATTTTTATGTAATATTGTAATCTATACATTTCCACTTAATATACACTATTTTAATAATTTTGTACATCACATTTATGTCATTATTTTAATTAATAAACACAACGTCGTTTTAAACTTAAATAAAAAATTGTACGAAATAATACCAAATACATAATTAAGAAACCAATTTCATGCCATACATTAACAGTTTCAATGCGTACAAAACGCAATAAAACATTTGGATCATCAAAATGGCAATACATATCCTTACAATCTAAGGGAGCACGATTATAACCAAAAACACATAATACTAACGATACAATTCCAACACGAATAAATGATAATTTCATTAGAGCATACATGAATAATGGAATATCAGCAGCAAAATCAAATCCATAAATTGCTAATCCTAGTAATGGTGCCATTATTAATGGTCCAACAACTGTACCGTTCTGTAAATATATGGGGGAACATAGTTTAATAAAATAGAATATATTTATAACTTATGAATAGAAAAAAAAATTTTACTGTTATACTAAATGTTGCACCAATTGCTAAACCTAAACCTTCGGCCACAAATGATATAATCATACCAATAAATATAAATAATATAAAACGAAATGCTTCATTTGGTAAACCAACCATCCAATACGTTATTGTTAAAAATATTAAATTAAATACTATCTATTGATTGATATATGAAAATTTATTGTTAATATTTATATGCTGTTGATAAAATTTTAGACAAAAATATTTACTTGACATGGCAATCGTGATAAGGTATACGCTATATAATATGGCATTAAACTGTACCAACGATTAAAGCATTCTTTTTTAACAACTTTTACTTCACTTGGATCTGCAAATATATAATTTAAGAAGATTTATTCAAATTGTATACAATAATTTATATCTTAAAATTTTTGGAATGGTAATTCATAAAAATATTTTCTATTTACTTACATGCCAAAACTGGTACAATGATTTGAGTATACGTAAAGAAAAATACTAATCCTAAACATAATTTTAAATGATCAAACATACGTTCACCATCATTTGCTGATTTGAAAAAGATTAAACCTAAACCAAATGAGATTATAGAAATAATTATAGAATTAATTTAATTTAATTTAATTAGAAATGGAAAGTAAATGAATTTTTTGTCAGATAGACATCTAGCATTGATGATTTGAAAAAATTTAGTGGTATATAATTTTCATCGTTATTATCATATATTTCAGCATCATAAATAAAATACACCTCTATCGCGCAAATAATTGGATACTAATATTTCAATCAAGGGCTCGACAATATATAAAAATGAATTTAAAATAGAATTTCGTGGTTTTACACTAACAAAATACAATTATATTGTGATGGTATAAATAATTTTGTACATATAGGAAAAAAACTGTGTAAGGGTAAATATAGAAGAAGTAATTGAATTCTAGATTACAGTGTCATGTTCAAAGACTAATTTTAAATGTGTGACAATTTTGTTCAGATAGATTTTATAATCAATTTTGTATTATTGTCGAAGTATATATTAATACGCCATTTCGAATATGCCAATTCCAAAAGGGTTGTCGCCTGCTATGGCGAATGATTATTTTAAAATACCCTACCGTTTTTATAAAATTGATTCATTTTGTTAACATAATAGCTATCAATAACATTCATATTTTTTTATTATTTTTATACCATTGTCTTTTATACTTGATATGATTTATAATATAATTTTTATAGGTTGTAACAATAGATAACGAGAATAATGTCCCAGTGTTGTGTGTGAAGAATTGCTTTTTTTTGCACGAAATCACAATTATACAACGAAGAACATCTCTTCCTACCGCTATTCCGCCATACTCGCATTTTTATCTTGAAAAATTTACTGTACCAGTTTGTCGTTTAGTCCATGATACACGTAATGTGTATCGGTGACCGTGTCACCACTTGAATTTATAATTTCGTTATAAATGTCTTGTTTGTTTATATGGCAATTTCAATTCTTAGTTTTATACGTTATACCATTATAAATACAAATATATATCTAGAATATTATATAAAATACATATTTGTCTACTGTCCAAATTAAAATTATGAATTATAATGAATGAATTTTACCAATAATTATGATAATTTCTTGTTTGTTTAATATTATATTAAATTTTATAAAGAATATTTGTATAGCTGTTGTGATTTTACTATAAAATATGGTACTTACCAATAACAGTACCACAAAAAATATGATGACATAATTGTAATGTTAATACTGTTTTATTTCTCATAATTTTTAATAACATTATTTGAAATAATACACTGAATTGACGGAATTGTGAAACTGTTGCATTATCATTTTTTATAAATTTTGTTAGTTTTTTCATTTTTTCTAGTAACGCGCCGCCCTTTGATTTAACCGATTTTTCTAAAATCATTGATGTTGTTGCATTTTTCATTAAAAATTTTGTACTATTATTATTATCAATTATAATATTATTAATTGTTAGTGTTGTTGTTGTTGTTGTTATATTATCATTATTATCGATATAATTATTATTAGCTTGTGTACACATTAATTTACCATTTTGTATCATATTTGTTAAAATTGGTACAACATTTGTTTCACTATTTTCACATAATTCAATAATATAATCAGCGGGTGAATAATGTTTTGGACATGCTAAATTTAAATATGATAAATATGGTACTAACGTTTGTGGTTCGCCTTGATAAACACATTGACCTTTTGACATAACAAATATTTGATTAAATAATGAAAACATAATTGGTGATGGTTGATGTATTGTACAAATTATTGTTTTTCCTTGTTTGGAAAGATTTTTTAATACACGAATACATTGTAAAGCAGTCACTTCATCTAAACCACTTGTTGGTTCATCTAAATAAAATATTGTTGGATTGGCAACTAATTCTAATGCAATTGATAAACGACGTTTTTCGCCACCACTTAATTCATTTGCATATACATTACGACGATGATTTAAATTTAAATTGGTTAATATTTCTTCGATTATCGGTTCATGCGGTATGCCTTCTTTTAATTTTAAATTACATGCCATTTTCATTAATTCACCTAATGATAAATATAATTGATGATGATCTTCTTGTGTTAAATAACATGCAGATTTCTTATTTCTTAATATGTGTCCTTGAACTCCAGATGTTCTAGCAAAATTAAGGTAAAAAAATATATATAAATACAGCTTCCTTGCGAAATTATTAATTATTAACATATATTTTACGGGATATTGTATCTGACCATTATTTGGATTCTCTTTCGTGCTCCTACGATTATTATTTCAATAAAATGGAAGAACGGACGTTTTATTAGGGAAGACTGTGTTTATTTTCCATTTGACTCTGTCATTATCGATCAATTCTATTACAAGACACCAATTCGTTTACGTTGTGAAGAGGTAAAGATTCTATGGTATTGTCATCATTAAGTCATATTGTACTACAAGTGAAACTTATGGCATCTAACAAATATTCATTACAGCTAAGTTGGTAAATTACTTTGAATATTGTCTGCAATTATCCTTAATTCTTTATGGTATGTCAATCATTAATATTTTAGAAATAGAAAATCATTAACATACAATAAAAATTATATTTTATTAATGTTATTATTTATAAGCGAAAAAACTATCTCTCTGCCCCTCTGCTACGAACAAATTAGCACATATTTTACATATTATAGTCTCGTACACTCACAAATATATACAAGAAATATTATTATTTATTTTTATATTACAATGCAAACCTGTAATCACTTTATGACTCGTATACTCTGAAGTGAATGAACTCAACTTTAATAATTTTATATTCATATGTTAATTAACCCTTTGTTTTTGTACTTCATAGAAATATGCGAATTCACGCGTTCCATCAATTCCCAATTAAATTAATCTTATGTTAACAAAATATTTCATCAAAGACTCATGGCTCAACAAGGGAGGGTTAATGTTCTGCAGATTTAACAAATGCTGGGTATAGGACAAAACAATAAAAATAAATGTTATAGATATTGTAACATTATACTAATAAAAATTGTTGCAATATCGAATTGCATCTCAAGATCATATACCTATAATTTAAATATAAATTGCGTGTATTGTGCAGTATACGCTATGATATTACAATAGAATATAGAATAATAGATATTATTATTATTATTTTAGATAAACGGATATCACTTTGGCGCAATACTATATATATGTTGTAGGCCGGTTGTTCCCTTCAAAGTAATTACATTCGTATGCAATGGAAAATCGGCGACCGGCGAGTTATTTTGATAAAGCTGGTATATTTAAAGATATGTTATAAATTTACCTTAATCCAGATAATACATTCAGTAGACTACTTTTGCCCGCACCTGATGATCCCATAATTGCTGATAATTGCCCATTTTTAAAAAAACCACTAACTCCTTGAAGTAAACATTTGCGTTTTGATTCTCTAACTATAAATATATGTTTATAAAAATATACATTATTGTTAAATATAATTATATATACGAACGAACGAAGACTAGACATTTTTTTGCTGGTCAACTGCATCAGACATGCAAGACAATCTTCAGCATTAGCAATTTTCTTACAGACAAGGTTGTTACATTGTATAAGTCAAATAAATATGAATTATCGTTGTTTTGTCTTTGTTGTGAGCAGTGCTGTTTATGAATAACATATGCATTTACGTATACTATATATACTTATAATAAGTATAAGAAAATTTAAGTGCTAATTTGAACAACAAAATACATGTGAATATTTAACAATGAACAAAAAAGAACGAATTTTAATACTAGCAAAAGCCTTCAACAAAACATGTTGTTATTTATAATGTATTGCCTTTATGTTACATTTCATGTTAAATATTTTATTATATAAAATAGTATACATTTACCATATAAACAATTGTCAATTGTAATATATCGGCTGGTTTTTAAAAGAGCAGTTGAAATTGAAAGTATATTGAATACCTATTTTTCGTTCGGATGAAATAATTTCAAAAATTTTACTATAAAATAATCGGAAGTTTTTTGCGTGTGTATAGTTAAAAGCTACACTATGAAATATATATAAAGTGTATACTATGTATATAGTTAGTATTCTAAAGACGTCAATTCACAAATCTTGGAGGTCAATTCATAGATTCCCGCATTTCTCTTAATTTTTTAATAATAGCACCACTTGTCGGGCTGTACATCGATATCACTAAATTTAGGAAACAAATATGTTACTAGTTAACGTGAAGGTGGCTTGTTCATTGTTTCGAAGAAAACCAATGATGCCACGAGCCATATATTCGATATATAATACATGTCGGAGCTGTGAAATTTGATTATTTTCTGACAAAGTACAATCAAATTTAGTATACAAACAATGATTGTTTCTCATTCAATCAAATTTAATCCAATTAATTATATATTTATTTCGAATTATTTACTATAACATAGATTTATTATAAAATGTAATAATACAGGTTCCATCAAAACTGGTGTACCTGTACATATATTTCTATACTGGAAAGATTACTATCATCTATGGTAAAATTTGAAGAAACATGTTATATGCTCGTGCAGAGATTGAGATGGTATAGTGCCCGCCAAACAAGTTTCTTTTAAAATAGAATCTGCTGGCTTGATAAACAGAGTACATGGTACATAAATAACAATATTTATTATGAGTTTATAAGTTCCCACTCTGGCTACACATAATTAATGTTTTTAAAAACAAGCACATTTAAATTTAACTGTCAACTTGAAACTATACACGCACATATCACCTTGTTGTTTCTATATACGGATTGAAAAAAAAAAGGTATTTTATAAATAGTACGTAGAAATTCGTATTAAAAAATATACAAGAATATATAGGAAATATATGAAGAATAAAAAATATTTAAAAAAAATTACCATATCCATTTTTTACAGTATAAAACACATCTTGAAATTCAACGTCTTTTGACATTTTTATTTATTTTTTTTTTCTTATAATATTATCCAATTATCATTGATTACAATAATTTATTTGAGATTCATATGTTTCTATATAGTGTGTAGTAATTAAAATTTACGAGTTTCAAGTTTTATTTAATTTCTAGTATTTATTATTTATATGAATTATATAGTTTTGGTGCACCACCACCACCACCTACCTATATGGAAATAAATATAGAAAGAAAAAGTAATTATTATTTATTAATTACAATAAAAAGAAATAATTATATTTTTATGTTGAACAATTATATACAATGACATTTTGTATATATACGCTGCATAATAGCGCAACACTTGACTAACTGGTATATAAGCAATAATTGCATTATTACTCGTATAATACGCACATACTTAAATAAAAAAAAACGTATTGCAACTCTCTTATGTAATTATAAGATTTCTGATGCATAATGTTATAATGCAATTTTAATTAATGTTTTATAATAATTATACTAATGCCATATATTATTGATGTAATACTATTAATTTATATATATTCATTGCAGATTTTTTATATATAAGAAAATATTTCACAATTTTATGATAGAACGAAATAATTGTATTTAATAATGTTTTGCCAATTTTGTTCGATGACCTTTTACCATCTGGCCACAAATTCTTATGTCCTTATGTCGGCAAGAAACTGAATCAAGTATAATTTGGCATCATCATTATATTGAAATTCATATTTCATTTAAGCAGTAGTGCAAACATCGATTACATGTAAATGGTAATTTGCTGATGGTGATACAAGATCATAGCTAAACGGTATGATGAATGATCATTATTGTTATACTTGTTAATTCAATTGTTATTCAGTATTTCGTACTGGTGATATTTCGCTTAAAGATATATACAACGTTCAGGTCGCCGCAGTTAAAGTTGATAATCAATGCGAATGGTCATAAAACACAATACGTGTGAGATTGCAGTCAGGCTATAGACTCATCACATTCGCATGCATTGGTGAAGCATTTAAAACAACTATATGGCAAGGAAATAGAATACTCCAATTATGGGCAACCCATTGTTTGAACGTATGTATTTGCCATAAAATCAGACACACTTGGAGTAATATGAATTCAGCGTTTATATATCCAACAAAACCACATACTTTAACAATTTATAAATAAAGATTGATGCGAAAATCTTGATGGGGTGGGTCTTATATTTAATAGGCTAGTACTATATATATATATTAGGTTTTTAACTATACACGCAATATACTTTGGTTATTTCATAGTGTATATATAGTTTTTTTTGTAATCGATTCATCGGATCGAAAAATAGAAATGTATTCGAACGATATTTGAGCTGTCGGTAGGAAATTTTGAGATCTATATATATACGAGGAAAATCTAACCACACCCTAGCACGTCTAACGCCATGATGTAAGTGCTTCGTTTTTTAAAAGAAATTATTCGTTGAATAACTCACGTAGATTTAAAGCTATATATCGACTTGGAAAATTTAAATTTATAAGCTTTTAATAGAATTCTCACTCATATATATACAATATATAAAATGAATATGCCACTATATGGTGACAATACCATTCCATTCCCATAACAACCATTAAATTTACTATTGATTTATATGTGATTATTTTGAAATTTTGTATTTAATGATAACTGGATTTGTGGAAGTAGATGGATGATACACCTCCTTCAGGGTACTCCTAAATGTATATATAGTCAAATATTTCCAATGGAATTCCGTACTTGTAAAATGTATCCGATACATTTTCAATAGAATCCTCGTCTAAATTGGATATATTATATTATATAATAGACAAAGTATATAGGTGACACTATCCTCTGAGTACTCGCACAGAGTTCACATAATCTTAATAGTATTTTTTTGATTATCATTTTATTATTTGATTATCTTGAAATTTTGAAATTAAGCATTGAATGCGATAAATACAATAGAAATGTATTGTATTGAGGTATATTCGTATATATATTTAATAAATTCAAGACACGTGTGCGCCTATAGTTTTCATATAGTAATTGTTTTTGTTTTATTATATTTAAATAACGTTTGAGCGGCGATTGTTAATGATATTTTACGAAATGATATTTAATATATTGAATTGACGTAAATATTTGAAGATTTAAATAATAAAAAATAATTACTATATATATGTATTTGTTTGTATTCGATACACAATGTTTTTTTTTTTCCTTTAACAACACACAATTATATTATGGTAAAATGAAAATAATTTTGATATTGTATTTGTTAAACACTTAGCGTATTTAAATTTATAAAATATAAATTAAAAAAAATTATTACAAACAATTTCAAGTTTGGTGGTTCCATATGAAAGTCAATATTTATTAAGTATTCTATTTATATACAGAAGACTCGTATACATTTGCATACGTATGCAAATACATAATAATAGTAGCTATATCTATATCTATCGATATATTCCATATATTATACAATAGAATAAAAATATGATGATAAATAAAATAAATAAATAGACATTTTATTATTTATTCATTATGTATTATATTAATTAATGAAATGTGTTAATTAGATATTATCTATATAATTTACATATGTGTTTGTATAGATAATATAAATATAAATATAATTAAAGAGAAATGATTTGTGCTAACGTCCGCATATAGATATTATTATGTGTTTTGTTGCTGTTGTTGTTGTTGCGGAACAAGCATTGATTCATGTTTACATCATGTGAATTTTGAATTTTTGCGAAGTACGTGTACGTGCGGTATAACAATTGTTGTGAACATCTATGCTTTGCATGATGCAGAATTTTCCAAGATACTCTCGCTTCCTATATATATTTTTATATACATTTGTCGAAGTGAACGTTTACATTAGATTTAGCCATATTATTGTTATGGCTTTGTTTTTAAATTTTAATAATTATTAATTAATTATGATAAAATTATATATGAAATACCAATTTAACACATTGTTGCACAGAAACTATGTTATATATGCCACCGGCTATTATTTTGTAATTGAATATGGAACTAATAAATTCTAAATGCGCAAAGTTCATGATTAATAATTAATTCATCACCGGTCAACAACAAATGATGAGTTTACTAATCACTGGCCAACAATTTGTTAACATATATGCCAAACTAATATATATAATTCATAACTTCATACAACGCGCTAAGCTTAAAATTTGCATGATGTTAACGAGATCATACATACAACGCTCTATAACCTAAACGGATTTAATATTTAAATGCATATATAATTGAATTGAATGACAAAATTAGACAAATTATATATATATTATGGGATATCTGGATATCCTTGGAAAATTCTGTCAAATATAAAATCTCTATAGTAATACGTGTATTATTGACAAAATTAAATTATTTAAAAGTAAATATATTAATTTTATATGTTTATGATTTATCTTACCATCAATTAAAAATAGAATAATATATTAATTAATTATTATAATTATATAAAAAATATAATATTCTTTCGTTTCAATAACAAATAAATATTTATATAAACAATACAATATTGATTAAAAATAAAAAATATGACTTAAAACATTCTCGATATCATTTATTTGTTGCGCGCATATTTTTTATTATAAATATTTGTATAAAAATTGAAAGGTCACAATTCCATATATGACACAAATAATAAAAAATTAACAACTATTTTTGGAAAAAGTTAGTACAATACATTTTCTTTGCCATATTATATTTTCCCATAAAATACCTAATTTTAAGATTGAGTTTTATAGGTTTTTCTTTGATCTTCAAAAATTCTAGAATTTTTTCTATTTTCACAAGATTTTTGTATTATAAATAAACAACAGATCAATCAATTTTTCAGAAAATGGGTTCGTCATTTTGATAGTGATTTCAAATTATCTGAAGTCAAAACATTTCTTTCATTTTGCGTAAAGAATTTGGTTTTTTTTATTAAAAAGTAGCATATGTTTAATTATATTTAAATTTGAAGAAATCTATAATCGATGGTTTCAAACAGATTACTTTTATTTCAATAATAAGATAATGTTATTATTGGTTTGTATATCATTTTAGTATAGTAAAATAGCAGCTGCTTGGAAAAGCTATACAATTATTTACAAACGAAATGAATATCGGAATCGATATCCTTTTCATTCATTTTGATTAGAATTGGAATTGTGGAAAACTGCAGTCTGGTCATATATAATTTATGATGTTTTCACAATATCAATATTTGCGATATAGTAACATGACATGTGATTACTTTAACTTATTGTTGTATGTATAGGGTAATTTAACAATTAAAATAAATATCACCAATGATAGATTTCTTCTTTTAAAATATTTCAATTTTTATTTCTATATATGAGTAATTTTTCACTTATCCGTTTTATTTTGTGACGGAGATTGAAACAAGAACATTAATATTTCCTCACTTGAAAAAACTGGTAATAATTTCTATATATGTAAGGATCATAAATATTTTCTGCAATAATTCATACGTATTGAACCGTCCATAAATCCAACAAATCAACAAGGTCTTCGAAATTGTATAAATAAATCTAATAAATCTCTTAATCATTATTAGAAATCGGGTCCATAAATGGTACAATATGAATTGTAAATTTTTTTAACAATTACAAATCGAATTATCGACAATCAATTTGTTGTATATGCATAGATAAACCATAGTTGCAGTTATATAAATACAATTTTTTATCAAATGTGATGCCAAGGATTTTAATGTAATATGATCAAAACGACGAACACACCGCACGCAGAAAATTCATATAATTTCGCCTATCACCTGTACCAAGCCGAGTTCATTCCGGAATAGACAACATAAAAAAAAAATACGTTAAATGCTTCATTATAAAAGTAATAATCAATTAATGCCCGTATATAGTTTCAGTTGGCATTTTTTAAGCAAATTTCCACAACACTAGGAATAATTATATAATTCCTTGTCATTCATCGAATAAATTTTTAAATGCATTCTTAAGAAGTGAATCGTGTGTTTTGAAGGAGTAACAGCCTCCATCGGAGTAAGTGAAATAACTATATGTCTATGGTGAATAAAGCGGTTGGGATATTATTCAACGGTTATGTCTTTGTAAATAATTTTTTATAGTCTTATAATAATAATTTTGCCATATATTATACGTTTTGAATGGATAATTTCAATTTGTACACCCATTATAATCTGTCTTTTCAACCTCGCTTTGATCCGTGATCTTTGCACCTCTACATATTATATATTTATATAGAAACCATTATACTTTATAGTTAAGTATTGATAATCACCTCGTGACACAATTAATATAAACAAATAGTCTATTTGAAATATTAGCATATATGAAAAAAAAATAAAATAAAATATATTTAATATAAAGAAATAAAGAAATATAAATACTTTATTGTTGGTATATATATAAAAGCACAAGTTTATCTGTCACCATGATCATTGTCGCACACAATAATATACACACTAATATGTGTATACTAAAAAAAGTAACTACAATAATTGAATAACATAATACACATCAAAATAATTATTTATAATAATAATGAATACAAATCATCATCATACTACATTTCATAATTTTCAATTACAATTATTATTATTTATTTATTTATTTATTTATTTACATATATTTTGAGTTATTTTGTATTAATTTTATCTTTAAAAAATCATAATTTAACATAATTCATGGTTTTTGATTTTGAAAACTATATTGAAAGTTTGTTGTTGTAGTAGTAGGTGCACCATTAGTATATAAATATAACTATAAAACATCTATTACAAAATTAATAATAAAATGTTTTCCAACACTGTAATTGTGCATTGCGATATAATTTTAATTGTATTGCAAATTGCAAATATATTATTGAACTATATACAATTATGGGTTAATTACTTAGACATACGCCACCAAGTCAATCATTCCTCAATTTTACAGCATAACTAACTATATAGCAGTGCAGTTGCAAGTTGATAAATTACTGTGTATAAATTAGTATATTACAATTCATCAAATTGGTTTGCAATTGTGTATCGATAGATATTAATTGAATTATTCGTATACGAGTGAATCGACATAGTGATGTCATATTGTTAATCTCAGAATAGTGTCCATAACATCGGATATTTTCAAAGATATTTCTCTTTTTGATTTCATAAACAAATTAATTTAATATGTATTTAACAATTGCGTAACATAAAATAGATCGGGTTGAATTAATCGGAAAATTCTTCTTCATTTGATTTCTACAAAAAAATATTTTGCAATTAATGCCAATTGTAATTTCCAATATGTTTCACTATAATTAGTATATTCCCATAGCAATTGATATAGAGCTCATTAAATAATAGTTTTAATATAATTTAATATATAATAAAAATCATATTATTCTATAGTTATAGAA
Organism: Bibio marci; assembly: GCA_910594885.2. Classification (NCBI taxonomy): domain Eukaryota; kingdom Metazoa; phylum Arthropoda; class Insecta; order Diptera; family Bibionidae; genus Bibio; species Bibio marci. The sequence goes on from OU343118.1 coordinate 43,715,472, forward strand.
TTCATATATTGCTCCAAGTGGAAATTTATGTCATCTAATAAATCTTTCATTATATAGCCAAGTTGGTAAATTACTCCGCATTGCAGTATAGATATTATTCTATGTGAAGACATTATATTCACAAAAATTCAATGGAATTGAAATTAGAAGAATGTATAGTACAAACATGATATTGAACATACAAATTAGAGATAGGTTTGTTAATATTATTTAGACAATACGCGTTATAGTTAATGCTTATATAAATTTTCATATAAATAAGTTTTATTACAATAATCATTTATTTAGTGATCATATTATAAACTCAATATACCGCAGCAGATACCTATTCGTATGTACTTATAATGAAGGATGCAATTTGCATGGAATTGGACAGGTTGAGCATGTTAGCTTGTGTTAAGTGTGTTCATATAAATTGAATTAGTGACTCATTAGTTAATAGTGGTAACAAAATAATTTACTCGCACTTGACTGTATAAATAATATATAATGTTTGTGTTTGGGTTTGGACAATTCAAGATTATAAAATTTTGTTTGGTCATTCTGCCAAATATTTAGCATTTATAGATTGAGCATCGATTGGGCTTGCTGAATAAGATAAAGAATTTCAATTTAATATGATGCAATGATTTCAAATCATCATTTGGTTCAGTTTTTTTTTTTATTTGCCAATAAAAAGCATATGTTTTTTTTTTTTATGTAAACGTGGAATTATGCGTGCGGGAAAATTTGGAAAATGTTGAAATAATCATATAGATAGAAATAAAGTTAATGTTCATAAAATATGATAACAATTTTCCTTTTATATTTTTCTTAAAAAAGCAGTTGTAATTACGTAATGTTCACGTGTACTCTAACATAAATATTAATATCGATTATCATTCAAAAATATACTTTTTATACTTACTATAAATTTTTTGTTAGATGTGTACAACAATATTTTATAAATACTTTCTTTTTTTTTTCATATGTATTTTACGTTTTTTCGCTATTAAAATTCACAGTGATTTTACAACAAACAAAAACCCCATTAACTAAAAACTGATACACTTAAAATTTATATTAAATATTTTGTAATTGTGTTGTTACAGAGGGTATCAATATTTATATATTCATAGAACAATTAAAAATGTATGTTTAAATTATTATTATTATTATTATTATATGCACAAGATCAGTCAAACAATAATTATATATTAATGAAATGAACAATTAATTATTATTGTCGTAATAAAAATAAAAATAAATCATCAATAATTAAATAAATACACTGATTTATAATTTAATTTAATTAATTTTCAATTAAATTAAAAAATTACAAAATGCGTAACGATTTTGGAAAAAATGTCTTTGAGTATACGATAGTAGTAGTTGTCTTGTAATAGAAAAATACAATGTTATTCCAATTATTCAATCGTATTTATATTTTTAATAAGTTGTTTTCGATATATATAAATATGTAAAATAAACCAACTAAACTAAATAAACCCATTAAATAAACTAAAATTTGAGTTCGTCTTTGCGTGTTTTTTTTTATTTATGACTATTATGTTTTTGATATTGTGAGTGACTCTATAATAAACATACATTGAATTGTATAATATATACCAATATGTGAATAATATATTTTTTCCTCCTACTTTGTCGCAACCGCTCTCTCTGGCTTATTATTTGCGATCTTTTTTTTTATTCATTTTTAAAAATTAAATTTATTTATATTTTATTTTATCAAAACATATAAACAACAACAGCAACAATAATTATTTTATTATTAATAATATTATAATTTTTATGTGTAAATATATATATTATAATGTAATTTAATATGAAATCGGTCTGTAAAAAGCGTGATACGGAAAAAATGTATATAATGAAATCAGAAAAATATAATTAAAAAAAAAATGTATGATAATTATATGAGGAATCGATATTAGAACACATTTTTTGTGGTGTGCATATTTTCTTGTAAAGTGCGTATAATAAAAAACGTATCACAAAAAAATGTGTATTTCCATATGTTAAGTGTTCACTTCATTCACTATAATATGTTTTCATCACTTGATAAAATTTACACACGCAGACAACAAACATTATGCAGTAAACTTTATCCGTCCACACGAATAAAGACTAAATTGCCAATTTATTTTGATTGATATCACACACAATTTTTGGACTAAATATATAGGTTACATTCTACACCTAGTCCTTCCATCTATAAATTTTATGGGTATACGACCGATTGTGGCACCCAAGTCCAGTGTCCAGTATGAAGAAATATTTATTTATAAACAAACTTAAAAAATCCGATTATTATTTGTTTATACACTTTATTTATAATTTAATTTATAAATTCCAATTCCAGTATAGTTGTAACAGGTCACATGATACATACATTGAATAATTTTATAGATGACAACAACAACAAACCCGTTTACATCAAATATAGTATTTATATAGGTGAAATATATTTAGGTGAGTCGATATTTGAAAAAGGAGAACTCATCTAAATATTAAGTAGGTAACATTCCAAGTGTTTACACTAAGTTACCTATATACGTTATACGTGTATTTAGTTCACGTACTAAATAAATTGCGTGTAAATTAAGCATATACCTATTTTGTGTCTTCACATAATAATAAGATAATTTTATACACTGTAATCTCTGTATATATCAAGAAAATAGTGAAGAAGATGTATAGCATTCAATAGAGATGATTATAAAAATCAAAATACAATCTAACCATTCAAGATTGATACATATAGGAAATATTTTTTAATATGAAATGAATTTTATCAGTTAATATATGTAAAAAAAAGTGAGAGTACTTATTTTTATCTTACTACAATTTTGTTTTTTTTTTTTGTTTTAACATATGAACTAAATTTAAGTTAATAATTTCCTTCAATTACACAATTTCATATATACAAATGTTTACAATATATATTTAAATTTATTTAAAAAAGTAATACATATTTTTGATGATGCATCATGCACAGTGAATTGCATCTATCAACATTTTTCAAATATAGACACACATATATTACCATTTATTACTCGAGAGATGGTGATAACATCGAGCCGAACACATGTTTGACGTGACATTGTTTTCTTAATTATAGATAATTGTGTACAATCGATAAAATTGTACATGACCGCAATAATTTACTTTGTTCCAAATTCAAATTATAAACGAACAAAAATAAACAAAATTAATGGGGAAAAAAAAAACACATCGAACATCGAACAAAAAATGAAGATTGCTGCTCACAGAATAGCTTTTTAGACGATCGACAGCTGAAATCAATTTCAGAAGTAGAAACTATAAACTATATATAAGATTTAAACATATATCGCGGAATAAAAACAAAAATTATCATATTATCCGATTCTTTAAAATGAAATTATGCTGACTTTTGTTATTCGTAGTGGTGCAGCGGTTAGAATTAAATGTTATTCCAACCGGAGGGTAGTAAATTAGATTATATGTTACTAACATAAGAATTTTACTGAATTCAATTAACCGTAGTTTGTTTATGAATCCAAAAATATGAATATCTTAGAAAATATGAACGCTGTTCAGAAGAGATTAACACTCATATATGAATAATTAAATTAAAAAATCATCTATCGAAACATAATTGTGTCGGTCAAATGGTGAATTGTTATTTATATTCACATACTCAGTAATTTACTAAAATTAACTGAATTGTTATAGATAATTATATTGTAAAACGATTGGCTCGAATTGCATTCGGATGACTTTATCGTTTAAGTCTGAGTAATCAACACGTATATTATAAAAAAAAATCCATTCTGTAAATGGGCACAATAGTTCTTTTACGTTGCGATACTGCGACAGAAACGAATTGGATTACGTTGACCCGTACTTATCTTATTGCTGCAAAATTTTATAATTATTTGAATCTGAGCGAAATTCCAATGTTTACATTTTTTAAGATTATATATTATTATTTTTGTATAAAAATTAATAGTTCACATAAATAAAATCATTTAAAATATGTGTCATGCGTTTATAGAATGTTGTCGGAGTGTAAACATATGTAGATAACAAAAGTTTTTAACTTGTGGTTGTGCAAGTTCAGATTATTGATTAGAAGAAATGAAAAAAAAACCATACAAATTTTTTTCTTGTTTTTATTAATATACAACAAACATTTATGACTCTCTTTGTGTCACTATATACTAATTTAAATATTTTTATAATTTAATTAAATTTGATATATATATATGTATAAGCATTTATTTGTAACAGTGTAAATACCACAACTAACTATATAATACACATTTAATGTATGTTATACACAACACTCTCAGTGGCGCAGTGTGTTTTCATCCTATAATCAGTCATGCAATAGGCCGGTTGAATTCCTGAATTTTACATATGGATATTATATTTCAAATATTCCTTTCCACACCATCACCATCAGCTAAGACCGGCAAACATACTTCTTTATTGTGTCGGCAAGCAAATATCATCTATGCAAAATCTCCGATCCTCAAGACGATCGAATGTTACCTTTGTGAGAAATTGTATTAACGGATTTCATTTTACAATCGATAGCGAAGATAAATAATACTGGTGAATTGCTATAACTCTGTTTTACTTTATTGTTCACACTCGTGTATTTCATGCAGTCCCTATATATAAATCTTTTTAATCATGTTCACTGACTTCATCTTAAACATACATATTTTGTTAAAATTTTCCAAAGAAAATTTCTGTTTATGCTGTGAAAAGCTCATTCGAAGGTCATACCAGCAATACATGGAATCGTAGAGATTGTAATTTCATAGATTGTCTCCCATATATAGGTATCAAATATTCTAAATTAAATTGCTGAAGTATACTTTAACCGATTATCTTGACATTTTTAAGCATTTAATGATAAGTTTCGGACGAGATGTGGAATTACGTGGCTATACACCGATACTGCTTCCCCGATTTACCATCTAAAAACTAAACATTCCCAATATTACTGCAATATAGAACATCTTTTAACCGATTATCTTCACATATTTAGAACTTAACATGTAATGTAATGATACATATGTGGTGGAACTGATTCTGTATACGTTGACATTAAATAAATAAATTTATAATATATTTCTCGAAAAAACAATATTTAAAAAATTGATGTATTTTAAAAAACGAATACAATGAAATATATATAAAATAAAAAATTAAATATTTAAATTGATCATTATTAAAAAATTTAGTATTCAGTCAAAACGACAAATTTATGGTTTTATAAAACTGGTTCTGTTTTTTTTTTAATAACATATTTTTTTGTGCAAAATTTTATGGAAATTTAATTTTGTTTTGTTTTTATAAAACGTGTATTTTGTGTAATCAAAATTAATTAATTCTAATTTTTTTTTATAAATTCTTTCTCTGTCGTACGAATACGAATACGTACGCAGCACAGCAATTAAATTAGATTTATAATAATTTTTAAAATAATGATCCTTGAGATAAATCCATTAAGATTTTTAAAAGTATGGTCATTTAAATTGGTTCTTTCCATTTTACTGCGAGTAATAACGCCCATGGGAACAGTCGCCGTCACGGTTATACGAATTATGTGTTTTCTGTTTATTTCTTAAGTGCCAGATAATCGTAAGCAAATATACATTGCAATCTAATTTAACGAACATATATTTAAAATGAAATCCCATAATTATAATTGCATTGTCAAAAATACTTAAGTTACAGAGAATTTTTTTCCAGTATGTTCCGATGCATTGAATAAGTCGTACAATCAAAATCAGCTGTGTGAATTTATGTATATGATAATGAATTACGAGATAACCGTTTTGTTAGAATTTTCCTAGTATTTTCATCAAATGAGGAGATCTCGTAATCTTTATTTTTTGAACATCAAACAGTTTTAAAATTAATTGCCAGAAGTCAGCGACAACCTGTTTTATAAAAATGAAAATAATTATCGACTGCGAACGGGTTAATTATGAAAAACTTTAATAGTTTGTATTATTTTTATTTTAGTAACCTTGGAATATAATAATATTATTGTAAATATATATTAATTTGTGTGGACAAATTTACATTCAATGAACCAACAACTCTCACGTGATAATTTTCCATATCCACAGTTTTTATATCAGGTAGTGCTTTTACTATATTTTAAATTTTAAAATAATCCATAGCTACTGTGTACTGTAATGTAATGTATTTTGGAGGGAAACGGTAATTAATTACTCTTCGATCAATCTCAAAATCAATTAATGTAACTATATAATACTTACAGACTGGCAAATGCTGTCTTGTTTTTATTTAGTATAGTTTTACTGAATTTACATATGACAGCTTAATTAAACATTTTTGTTCATCTTCACCATTATCCTATATATTTTGGCTCATGTCCTTTTTTTTTTTTTATTATTTTTCGGTATCGTACATCTAACTCATCACCATCACCATTTAATTTACATCATAAATTTATTGTTTCATTGATAATTAACAAATCGGTGTCTACTGTTTTTTAGTAGATATAATAAATATATGCACAACATTACATGCAATAAATGTTACACTATAGCAATATTGTTAACTAATGATTTAATATGATTTAATTTATATGAAATTGATTTATTATATAATTATAGTTAATGTACCAATACTATTGAAATTGGTGATGGTTGGATGATGTAAAATCTGTATAATTATTCATTTTCATATAGTATAACCACGATCACCAACACCCGAAAGCTTACTAATTATATTTACATAAAGAAATGGCTCAAACACGCATTGTACCCAATATACCTCATCAACCGTCTGGACGTTCCACACCATGATAAGTGGTACACAATCCTATAAACGTCGTTTGCACAAGGTATTGTTCTTGTTTTTTTTTGTTTCAAAATAAACAAGAGACATTTTTCAATAATTTAATTATGAAACAAAATTTAATATTTATTTATCGTTTTAATTTTCCATAATTTTTGGAGCTGTAAATTTTAACTCACATAATAATAATTTAATAAACATTAAATTAATTAGTGGTTAACTATAATTTCTTTAGCATTATTTTATTATTTAATTTAAAGTAGAAAAAAAATAAATTAATAATTAAATGATATTCAATAATAAGTACAAAACCAATAATATATAAATAAATTAAGCCAATTAAAATTATTATAAATAGATATACATATCTTTTGAATTTAGTTCTTTAAACGCATGTTTTTTTTTTTTTATATTGAATGATTTTCTCTATAATATGTTATTAATTAAAATTTTAACTTCAATTTGTATTAATTTTATTAATGATTAAAAAGTAATAACATTCTCATAGTTTCTTTCTTCAAAAATAACAATAAAATCAAACATTTAAATAATGTTTATATTTGTAATTTGTAAAAACATTTGTTTTAAACATAGATATGGTCCTAAATTACGGTCACTATGTTAACTGTGTTAATAAATTTTATAAGTATAATTGAGCTAAACTGTGACAGTAACATATGAAGAAAAAAAGAATAGATAACCAGATCCTCTTCTTGGACTCATTATATTTATAATGACCACAACGTCGCTTTTCTGGAACGTGTAAGAATGAGGTAACAATAGGTAAACTCCAATGAACTATATTTATATTTTGCTTTTGTTTGTGCAAAATATCATAATTAAAAAATTAATAATTCTAATAAATTAATTAACTTACAAATATTTGTTAAAACGAACAATAATTAAATAATAATTTAATAATAAAATTCCAATAATGTAAAATAGAAAGTATCCAAGAATTGTTTTTATATTAAAAGAAAAATAATGGAAAAATAATTAAAAGTAATTTAAATGAAAATCTACATCATAAAACAATATTATAACCAAATTTGTGGCACAAAATTCTAAAATAAGATCAAAGTACAGTAGAGGAAAGTTTGCCTAATCGAAATTGGATACTTATGTGGTAGAGTCGTACATCAATGTTCTGTCACATATTTTTTATAAATCGAACTATAAACAGTTATTTACAAACTGACCGGAATTAGGACCATCATATCTGTGAACAAAAAACAAGAAGTTACGATTTTTGAGTTAAGTCAGACCAGGTTAGGCCTACTTAGTATAGATCACATATATCTCGTTTACATATCGTGTTGAGTCTGTGTTGAACACAACTATCATGTAAACATAAACTCAATGTATTGTGTTGAACACAGTCTCAACACAACAAAACATGTAAACGGAGATAAATTATTAAATAACATATAAATATCAGTGTGCAAATTTGTTGTTGTTGTTGTATGTGGAACGGTCCATTAATAATTAACGATAATATTTTTGCGGTACTATTATTAATTATAAATTAAAGATAAATAATATTAATATAAAAATTGTTTACGAGGAACCATTTAATTGAAAATATTCATTAAATTTTTTCTCCTGGGCTTGTTGTAACTTTTGTAATTTTTTAATTTGTCCTTTACTAATTTCTTTTCCCATTTTATCATGTGTTGGTAAACCCTAAAAAAAAAAATTACTTTAAGATTTTACACAAAATTTAAGTTTTAATAGTTACATTATCATCAAATGCTGAATATTTATCAATTTCACTTAGAAACATTTCCTTTGGATTAATTTTTTTATGTGCATCTTTTGCGGCTTGCATTGCTGCTAATTCATTTTTTTTACGTTCTTTTTCAGCCAATTTCCCTGCTTCTTGTAATTTTTTTGCATCACGTTCTTTCATCAGTATTTCTTTGTCAACCAATTTAACGGCTGCTGGTGCACCTAAATGTGAAAATAAATGTTATTTTATTACCCCACTTTTCTTTGGCACAAACGTTGAGTAAACAATTTAAAATTATTACACAAGGACTCATTTTAATCTATCATTAATGGTATCGAATGAACAACAAAAGTTCATTATTGATATAAAACATAGTCTTCTTTCTTTTTTTCTTAGATTTTATTATTGAGGTTTCTGTATAGTTTCCAGAAAATCAGAATGTAAGACAGAAAAACAATGACCATTTGTGGTATAAATTTTATCAAATAGTATTCAGCGTTGAGAATAAGATTATTTATATTAACAAATAGTATAAACTTCGTAGAAAAATACCTTCACGATCTTCTAATCGTACACCTAAATTAGGCAATTGTTCATCACGTAAATTATCACATAATTTAAGAATATCAAATGCTTTTAATGTTTTAGCTTGTTCTCTTACATCATTTCTAAATTGAGCCAATGCACTTAAATATGGCATAACTGTTTGTTCAATCTAAATAATAAAAAGCAAATAAATTTTAATACGAAAATTAACAATCGAAATATAAGAAACAAAAAAAAAAAACTTACATCAAATCCTTCAATACCACGTATAGGAAAACCAATACCACCACGTGGTCCTTTTATTGCACCAAAAATATGTAATATATCGGTTATATATTCAGCAATTTTACGTAATAATAGTGCATTATAACCCTGTGCTGCATTATCTCGTATATAAATATTGGCACTTGTTACTAAATCACGTAATACATCTAAAACGGTACGCGTATCAATATTATCACAAAGTGCTGTGTGAACCGACAATTTAATTTCATCAAATTTTTTTTGTAAATTCATTTCAAGTAAATTCCATTTATCAATTTTTTTCATTTCATCATTGCTTAACAAATGGCGTGTTAAATCTTTAACATTTAAAAAAAATTCATTTAAAAATTTTTCATATTGTACAGCCATATCCATTGTGTTATCAGAATAATCTAGTGTATCTTTCCATGAATGTAATAAAAATGCCAAACGCAATTGACATGCTGTATGTTTTTCTAATGCCTATCAAACAAAATGTTTATACATTAAAGTACCTGTGCACACAATTGGTAACAAGAATCAATTATAATTATTAACTGTAGCCTGTAGCGAAAATCGTTAAATTATATGAAAGCAATTATTTATTTATGTCCTATATGAGTATATATACAGTATTTGTACAGTAGGTTGAAATAATTAAAATTTATTAGAATACTTTCCTTTTCGGAAAAACTATGCTCTCTTGTAAACTCGTTTTGAGTAATTATTACAATTAATAAAGTCAATACACGGATTTTATTAAAAAAAACAAGTCTATCAGTTATAGTTTTTTGTAAATAATTATTGGGGAAAATATCTATCACATCACGTTTGAGGTGATTCAACATGTAAAAAAATCTTGGTATATTTAATAGATTGTACTTGATTGAGTTAAAATAATAACTATGATCGGGATCGTTACAGTTATTATTTTTTTGAGAAATTAATAAACTCACCTGTTGAATTGTTATAAAATTTTTTAATGATTTTGACATTTTACAACCAGCTATTGTTAAATGTCCAGTATGTAGAAAATATTGAACCCATGTGTCACTATTAAAATGTGCCTAAAAGAAACAATAACACATCAATATAATATAAACAAACTATTCTAAAAAAAAAGCTGTAGTTAGCATTATTTCACTTACTTCACTTTGTGCCAATTCATTGTCATGATGAGGAAATTTTAAATCAACACCACCCGTATGAATATCTATAACCGAACCACAAATATCAGATGCCATTGCTGAACATTCAATGTGCCAACCAGGACGCCCATTACTCCATGGACTTTCCCACCATGGTTCACCTGGTTTACTACATTTCCATAATGCAAAATCATTTGGCGAACGTTTTTCTGATAGACGATCTTCCGTTAAACATAAATCACCTTCACCTTCTTGTAATGATTTTGTATCACCATATGCTTCCGGTATAAGTTTTGCATAAAAATGATTTGGCTCTCTGTCAAAACGATTTACATCAAAATAAACTGAACCCCCAGCTTCATACGCGTAACCATTGCTGATAATTTTTTCTATAAACGTTATAATTTGTGGCACATATTCACTAACACGTGTTAATACATCCGGTGGAAGAATCTATATAAAAATATATTTTAATAATTATATAATATACAAATTATAAACTTATTGTAAGGTCATCACTTTACATTTAAATCATTCATATCTTTATGATATGCATTTTCCCAATAACGTGGTAATTTTTCAAAAATTGAATTTTCTGTAATTGCAGCACCTTCTTTTTTATCCAACCAATCCGAATACGGATCACGTGCATGCCGTAAAAAATTAAATTTAGCTTCATCAATTTTTACCGAATCTTTTAATGTTAATGCTTTTTTTAATTCATTTACAGCTTCTAACATACTAAAAAACAAATACCAAACAAACAGCAATATAATCCAATTAGCTACATTTAAAATATATAAATTTTATGTATGGGGGAATGGTTACTTACTTTTTTAACATATTGTCTAACATTTGTTTTTTATCCGTATCAGCTGTATTGTCTATATTTTTATTAAACTCTTCCAGCACATCATTATAATCGGTTAACAATTGATTTAAATTTGTTGAATTCTCCGAAATGTAACGTTCATACAGATAATTCTGACGTGCTCGTTTTATTATTTTATCATCAATATCAGTTATGTTCATAACATAAAATATATTGTAACCAAAATAATTTGATAAAACCCGTCGTAAAATGTCAAAAGATATATATGATCTAAATACCACATTGAAATTATAAGAATCATAAATTATTAATTATCTAAATGTATAACTATTTTGAATGATGTTATGAATTAAATAACTTTGTGAAAATACATATAATTATAAATCATATACCTGGCATGGCCCATATGAGATGCATCATAAACAGTTGGTCCACAACTATACCATTTTATATTGTTACTATTTAAGGGTACGAATAGTTCTTTCTTACGTGTTAAACTATTATATAATTTTAATTGTGATGGTTTATCCATATTATCTGGAATTTGCCACGTAGGTTGTATTCTCTTATTAGTACCCATATCTATTTAATTGATGACTGTGCCTTGATTTGATAAATAATATATCTATATATATCTAATAAAAAAAATAAAGTGATGCAAGTAATTCTGGTATGTAATATACTAGTTTTTCCTTTATAACTTTAATACATAATTTATATAGAAATTCTATTTACTTGATTCTTTTTTTATTAACGTATAATTTCTTATTAATTATTTTAACTTTTAGTTTCTATTGAATTGAATTAAAATAAATATATTTATAAAATATTTAACATTCGCCGTCGTCAACTATTTTTTTTTAAGTTGATGTAATTTTGTTATGCTGGCGGCTGAACATGACCAGAGCTGCCATATGAAAAAAAAATTGCGAAATTGTGATGTGGGATGTGGGTTCTCACGCAAAAGAGCACATGTAAGGGGTGTAGTACATTCGCTCTGTCCTTGTCCTATGTTCTCATTATATTCTGCATGCCATATCCATTTCAATAGTGTCAAAAATTAATAAATAATAATATAATTTTTGTGTACTCGTGATGTAAAACTTAAAATAAAATAATACACTATTAAAAACAATTTCTGAGTTTAAGAAAACAGAAAATATAGTAGTTAATTTAATTAAAAAACATAAATAAATAAATAATAATAATAATAACAATAACAATAACAATAAAAATGAAATTAATATTAATATATATTTAATTGTTATTGTATTATAATTTGTAGGGCGCAACAAGATATTCATCAGAATGTGTTGGTGCCGGCTAGGAAAGCGTTATCAGCAAATGAATTAAAATATGTTTTTTTTATCATCGCAGGTAATATATTAATATAAAATGAATAATTTATTTGTTTCCGTATTACATTCATTAAAATTTATAATAAATGAAGATATAGATTTTGCAACATCGTCAAGTACAACATGCCATCAATTTCAATAGTATATCAACATAACCTGTAAATTGGGCAAAAGTTGTTTTTTGCAATATTAATCAATATGAATATACCATTTTATATTATTATTATGATATGATATCTAGTTGATTTAATAAATCCACAAAATGTAACTAATATTGGTTAAGATACAGCTCATAGGTAGGTCTTACTATTATTAAATTATTATTAATTAATTATAATTAAACAGTTTGTTTAAATTAAATTTATTTAAACTAAATTTTATTACAGATTTTTAGTTTACTCAGGATATGATATCAAATTGATATATTCAATACGAATTCACAACAACCAAATTAATTGTATCATTTTTACCAAACACAACCTTAATGATGTTTTATCTGAAGGCACAGACGACCGGTTATCTCACATGTTTCTTCTTGGGTGCGGGTGGTAGGTGGTTGGAGGTCGATGTCTACGTGACAATCGTGACTTTCATCTATCATTGGACTTGAAACTAGTAGTATAGGAGCGACAGACTTTGATTCAGTTTTGGAAGGCAATTCTGTAAGTTAAACTATATATTATTAATTTAATAAATTTTATTATTATATTATACAATACACATAACTATTGTATAATCATAAATTTTTATTAAATATACTGTTCCAGTTTTAATTACAATCCCATGTTAACCGAATGAAGAAATTTATAAAAAGAAAAAAAGATATTATTATATGCTCCGCACGAAAAATATTAACGATGAAGATGAAATTAAATGAAACATTGAATTCCTCAAGATTATAAAATGGATTATTGAAATACCATATATACAATAAAATATTAATAGAAATATATTCAATTGATCTATTATACACAAATATATTAAACACAAATATATTTTAAGCATGAAAGAATTGAATTGAATTATTAAAAATCAAGGTAATAGATATTGCTAACTTAGGAAGGAGTTATTAGAGTAGAATTTATTCCAATATTATTTACTATATTTCAGATACTGATTATGGGTTATAATTATGTTTAGAATATTGGAATGTGGAGATTACGCTGACATCAGTGCGTTACGTTACCATAACAAATTTGTTTTACCAACATTAGGTATGATATTTTTATTTATAGTTTATTAAATTTCGGGTAATTAATTAAACATATATATATGTAGTTTGTCGTATAAAGTTGTGTGCGAACATATGTCGGCAAGCAGCGACATTACTTGCCAACAAATCCAACAAATATCCATAGAATGGTTTTAATACTGCGATTCTGCAAAATATTTTTAATTTTAAAATTAAGGGCTGTTAGCTTAGAAAGCCGAATGCATTCAGGTTAACTTGATAGAAGTGTGTATAACTTTTTACCTTACTTACTTACTCCATGGCATTACAACCCGGGTGCGGTTTTAGCCTTCTCCAACACGCTTTTCCAACCTGACCTATCCGCAGTCAATGTCTTCTAATCCCGATTTTTAAGAATCTTTATATCATTGTTCACCTACGTTACTAAAATCAAATTACTTAAATGCTAATCGTGATCACACGCTACAGAGTTTTCTCCGCGGAGCTGTGTAATTTCGTATTGTAAACACCATAAGTTGCCATAAACTCCGCAGAGAAAATTTTGTAGTGTAAGAGCACTATAAATGTTAGAGCCATCAGCCTAATATTGATTTTGTTAGAAAAAAAAACCCTGGAGTGACTATAGTCTTTAGAGAACGTTTTGGAAACAAATGGTCTAGGGGATAAATTCAAATAAGAAATGAAAATGATTCTATTCGCGCGAATATACAATATATAATACCGATTTATAAGGACAGTTAGGTGTGTACGGGATTGTTTAATGCTGCTTGGAGCTATCCGCCAATATTGTGTCATACTCTACTGCATTTAAGTCATAGCGGCGTGACTGGCAACAAAAAGTCATGGACTGGTTGAACTTGACGCAACAATGGATATACAATTAACTTGTGCTCAAGAATTCTATAGGGGAAATCTTAACACATCAGTTCCACGAAAAATTGTAGCAAATAGATGGTTTTGCCTTGTGCCATATTTATCAATCTGTTAGCTAGACTGAATTATGAGAAAGTAAGCTGCACTACGGTAATATGGCCAAAAAATTATGTATCGCTTCGTACATGTCTCTGTAGGAACTTGTGTAACTGTTCGCTTCTCTGATAAGTTAACAGCAGGTATTTTCCTTGAAAATTTTTAACGAATTGTGGAATTTTGATAATAAATCATGAAACCCATCTTATGCAGTAGCAATAGTTTGTGGAAGACCATCTGTTGTAAAAAATTGTGGAATTGCTTAAAAAACTTCAAAGCCAAAAATGTGTAATAGTTTATATTCTATGCAAAACAGTAGACTTAATTTTCGTTTTGGTTGTTAAATTCTTTATCGGAAAATGCTGTAATACCTCATTTCTGTACAACGATTGAGCAGACCGTTTTTTATTGTGGAAAAATGTACATATTTTTCATCGTGCGTTTCAATTTCATTTAGAAATGGATCGTTTCCTTTGTTTGGCTGATATGTTAATCCTATTCATTGTTTTATATTGTATTAAAAAAATGCCTTTAATTACAAGATTTTAGATAACTATAAAAAATATAGTATAATGATGCTAATCACTTACATAAAATTGCAATTAAGACATTAATCTCTTGATAATTGCAGACAATTGATGAATTCTTATACACTTTCATGCGGTAGTAATTTACCAACATTATTATTGTTTGGTACATGGTATTCTATATTTACTATATAGACTTATATAAATAATTATAAATACTCATATATCATTATACTATATGTTATTTCATCAATAATCTTTATTCGTCTGATCATAAAATAATCACAATTATTGTTGTGATCAATAACTGTTATTTTTATACATATATATTATATTATTTATATATATATTATTTATATATATATTATCATATATATCACATGGCATAATCTTTACTTTGATCTCTTTGCTTAACATATTAAAAACAAAAATGTAATAATCGAATGTATTTTATTAATTAATTTTTGCTTTATTTTTCTTTTATTTAGAATTTAGAAAGCGTCGTATATCATTTTACAATTATTAAGTTTTTGTTTTTTCCTGAAGATGTTGAAATTAACAAAAATTCGTCAACATTTATAAAATCAACACAACAAAAACAACAAACATTTGCTGCTATGAAGAAAATAATGTTTGAAGTGTAGTTTAAGATTTTAATTTATAAGTTATTTATTTATATTTAAGTTATAGTTTAAGCTTAGCTATATTAGTTAAATTGGATGAATTAGGCTAATTATATTAATTAATTTCCATTTAATTATTAATTAGTTTAATTCATTAATTTAAAAGACACAATTTAGATTTTAAGAAACTAAAATATTTGAGATAGATAGGTATTCTACATAACGTTTTTCTAAAGTAGAAATTAAAGTATCAATTACGCGCGGGGATTGGATTATGTAATCACTCTTATATTTTCCATCGCTTACAGCTTTTTGTGTTGTGGCCTGGGGTCGCGTGGCATGTTCATGTCTTCATTTAGAATTTAATGGCTGTAATACTCATCGATCAGACAGAGTATTATGGTTGCAGGACAATAAATTTAGGCATTGCATGCGATGTTCCCATCATGGGACCCCCATGGTTTTAGTTGGCTGGGCTTGTTGGCTACGCCTGATTGTGCCTACCAATATTACAGATTTAATTTAAATATATTCCAATCTAATTGTGAAGAGTTTTATACTAATTTTTTCACTTGAATGGAAAACAAGTGAAAAAATTAGAAAATTGTCGACATTATCCACTGTGCCACTTGTGTTGTGCGCAGTCATAGGGATCTATTCGTCCCTTTTTACGTTTATCCCAGTCATGCTGAACGATATTAGATATAGAAATAACGCAGGCATTATTTTAAATGCTTAAAAACATGCTCCGAATACGAATATAATTCCGAATAAAAACATTTATATTTTCAAATTTTTTAATAGGCTTATAACATTATAAAGTACATTTTAATTAATATACACAAAATTGCCTTCATTGGCATTCTATTTAAATGTTGTATTATTCGGAATTATGTACTCATTCGTATACGAATCATGTTTAACCCCCATATTAGTAGTGATTTCTCTGAAAGAATTTTGCGGATAAACGCAAGTAAAGATCAAATGTAAAATTTATTTACAATTTTAAATGAGAGCGTTTTGTTTGAATATGTAAGAAACATGTACTCTTATTCCGACAAACCACTCTCATGTAATCCATTCAATAATTTTTCGAAGTTATCAATACTTAATATGCAGTAGTTGGGTTTTTTTTTTAAAATCATCAGCATAATTTATAGTAGTTATCACTAACGCATTCTGTGCGTCAAGTGCGCGATTGATCCATTGATCACGTATAAAAAAATAAATTATATTAACTGTCTTTTGCTTGTCCGTTATTTGAATAGCATCTAAGTAAAATTTGTTTTATATTGTTTTTTTCTCAATGCTATATCCTATCGCTATACAAAGAATTCCTATTGGGGTGTTATCGTCTCCGAGAAGTATTACTAACTAAAATTTTATGCATTCGTAGTTGATTAGGTTATTTTGTCACACGTCATAACTTTGTTAATGCAAAATTACGGAGTTCAATTGGTGAATTGTTACAAACTCACATACGAGAGTAATTTACTAATTTGACTGTAATATTTATTGGATGTGCACAACAAGGAGTGGCACTATTATGAAATGGTGGCTTAGCGTATGTCTTCGCACACGTCTCATATGGTACACTCCTAGGTTGAAAAATATTATAATGTTTTCTTTAAATCAATAAACACACACGCATCGTAACAATAACTCAAAATCAGTCGAATATTGTTTGATACACGGGTTGATTATTTGGTTGTTTATTCAATTACAAATTTTTTGACTCTTCGAACGCTAGTATTTGCTATGTACAACGAGTGGATGTGCGTGGATGTGTTTTTTTTAGAGAACATGTTATTTTATTGTTTCAACTTCAAAATGTTGGTGTAAGGGGAGTAGAAAGTCATCTAATTAAATTTGTATTAACACTTGTTGTGAATAGGGGATGCGTTCCTGAGGCTGATCTTAATAATTTATGATATGAACGAGCCATCGGGTGTGTGTGTAAAATTGAACGAGTAATATCATTTGAACGAATTTCATTCTGGTAGTCTTAATAGTGGGTAGGATTTATTGGAAAAAGACGTACTAATTTTATTTATTTGTAATTGAAATAATGGTTATAAATCGGTCGGGGTTTAATTGTTTACTTACTTAATATTGGTGTAATCTCTCAGGCATGTGCAATGATCTGGTCACTCACATCCTGGAAATTGTTTTGCGTGGAAAATTAATAACTTACATAAATTGATGCGTTGTGGAAGAATATCTATTATTTCTAACCATTTAGGCTTCTATTGTATATTTTGTGTCTAATTATTTGTAAATATTTTGTAAGTTACTATATTCTATAAGTTATAAATTATAATTAAGATTAAAAATTGTATTGGTAAATAATTTTGTTTCCATCAAACCAGATCTATCTCTGGATAGTTGAGGAAACAAAATTTATTTAGTTATATTTTATCATATACATATATAATTTTGTTGGTCTCTCTGTCTACATGTGAAATATTTGCTAATATTTGTGTAGTCGGACAAACCAATAAAAAGATTAAGTTTGTAATATATTCGTGATCGCGTATTTATAATTTATTCGTGGATTTGAATTCAATTTAGCTTTTTTTTAATTTGTATATGAGTTTTTTTTCAAATGACATTGTCAAAATGTTATTTTTTTCTCATATTTTTTTGATTTTGTAAATTTAAACTTCGGGAATCACTTTGGCATATTCTTTTAATATGTTACGTACAGGGATTGTCTCCTCCCAACAAAGTGATTACGCGGTCGGGCTCACATGCAAAGGAATATCCGAGGTTTCCGATAAAACCGTTCTAAGCTGTAGTAACGAGTTTCTACAAAAAAAAAAAAAATTTTTTTTATTTTATCGCATATTAATTTTAAAATGTGGAATTCCCAGTAGCATAATAATGATTGAACCATAATTTTTATAAATATATGTGATTAAGTGTTCGGGCTCATTTACAAAAGAATCTGAGGTTTTCGATAAAACCGTTCTGAGCTGTGAATGATCGCGTTTTTATTTTGTTAGATTCAAGCCAGTATATGGTTTTAATACCATTCAAACACCTTCGCGGAATGTTGCAAATAGTAATTTTCAGACTGAAATTATTGAATTTCAACAGTAGTGTAATCATTGGGAGCTACATTATCTAACTATTTTTTTCCATCGTCAATAGGTTTTCCATGTTATGGCCGGGGTCGTGGCACTTATCAATTAGCGTTAATTGAGGCCTGGCACGCGCACGACCCTTGTTCTGGTTGCGAAACGATTATTCATGTGATTGTAGACATTCATATTCACAGGAAGGCAAATTTGCCCTATGTAAATAGGTAAAAAACACAAATTTTAACCTTTGCATTGAATATTGGTCTACTCTCGCATGTGCAGTAATTTTGTACTCATAACCGGCGAATTATATTACATGGATAATTATATGTTACGTTGTAGTCCCATGTGAGGACCATGTCTGATTGAAGTTCGAACGGAATCCCTATTTTAATATATATATATCAGTTCTTTAGGTCGGTTTATACCTTTTAATATCCTTCAAACACATTCGCGGTATGTTACAAATAATATTTTTTGGCTGAAATTATTGAATTTCAACAGTAGTGTAATCATTGGGAGCTACATTATCTAACTATTTTTTTCCATCGTCAATAGGTTTTCCATGTTATGGCCGGGGTCGTGGCACTTATCAATTAGCGTTAATTGAGGCCTGGCACGCGCACGACCCTTGTTCTGGTTGCGAAACGATTATTCATGTGATTGTAGACATTCATATTCACAGGAAGGCAAATTTGCCCTATGTAAATAGGTAAAAAACACAAATTTTAACCTTTGTATTGAATATTGGTCTACTCTCGCATGTGCAGTAATTTTGTACTCATAACCGGCGAATTATATTACATGGATAATTATATGTTACGTTGTAGTCCCATGTGAGGACCATGTCTGATTGAAGTTCGTACGGAATCCCTATTTTAATATATATATATCAGTTCTTTAGGTCGGTTTATACCTTTTAATATCCTTCAAACACATTCGCGGTATGTTACAAATAATATTTTTTGGCTGAAATTATTGAATTTCAACAGTAGTGTAATCATTGGGAGCTACATTATCTAACTATTTTTTTCCATCGTCAATAGGTTTTCCATGTTATGGCCGGGGTCGTGGCACTTATCAATTAGCGTTAATTGAGGCCTGGCACGCGCACGACCCTTGTTCTGGTTGCGAAACGATTATTCATGTGATTGTAGACATTCATATTCACAGGAAGGCAAATTTGCCCTATGTAAATAGGTAAAAAACACAAATTTTAACCTTTGTATTGAATATTGGTCTACTCTCGCATGTGCAGTAATTTTGTACTCATAACCGGCGAATTATATTACATGGAAAATTATATGTTACGTTGTAGTCCCATGTGAGTATCACGTCTGAATGAAGTTCTTACGGAATTCCAATATATATATATATATATGTTTTTTTTGTTATCATGACCATTAATACAGTCGAATCTAATTCTGTGAAGAATATCAATAATACGTAAAAATTTGGTATTCAAAATTAACTTTAGTTCAATTCTTTTTGTATAAAATGTCCACAATTTCTTCATATTGGTCAATTCTGTGGAAATTATAAAAATAAATTATTAATGAAAAACGGTATGGAAAAATTAAGGAGAGTTCAGCTGGAATTAGTAGCGACCTACCAAATTCAATTTTTTTTTAAGGAGAAAGTGGTGAATATATATAAGGTTTAGATATGAGATAAGTGGGGTGAATGATGTGCCATCTCAATTCACGTAGAAAATTAAAAATGGTTTAAAGTAGTAATAGAATAATCAATTTCTTTTTTACATTTGTAATGTTTTTAAATAAATTAAAAAATGAGCAACATTTTCACAAACTGCTCAATTTTTAGCTAACGTCATTTTTTAGTTAGACAAAGTTTATCAAAATTGTGTGAGAAAAACCAAACCAAACAAAATTTTAATTAATTAAATCTATCTAATATATTATAATAGATATATTTTTGAAGAATATTTCATGAATTAAGTGAAAAAGAATGTATTATTATATTTAACATAATGAAATTAAATTTTGAACTCAAAAAAGAATAATAGATATTAACCTGTTGCTTTTGGTTACATTGAAATAAGACGAAAGAAATATATCACACTGAAAATGTTTGTGTATGAAATTGTGAGTATAAATAATGTATTTTCCAAAAACAAAAACCATCTGATCAGCTTCTATGTAAACATTTCTATATTTAGCATCTTTAAATGCATGCGGTACCCTATGGCACTCATAATTGCCATTTTCAATAAAAACATTTCAGTCCTTGTGATTAAAAGAATTTTAAAGTACGGCCATCTTGATAAATCCCATGGAAAACTTCATTGTTATTCAATTGTTTTTGTGATAATATTAATGTAGGAAATTCTTGATTATTTGCTTTTGTTTCAATAAAACAACATTGGATACATCTAATATTTCATGTGTTATTTCAAAATATGAGTATCAAATCATTCTGCAAAATCAGAATTATTATCTAATAAGTGTATCGCATACATTTTGCTAATATCGCCAAACAATTCTCTAAGTTAGACTCTGAAAATGTAAATATATAGCTGGAGTCTTCATAATATTAAAACACCATATTTTGGAGCTAGTAAATGTTTTTAATAATAGTAATTGCTTATTTTCCTACTCCTTGTTGTGATTTATGTCTATGCGAGTCTATTAATTTTTATATTCTTTATTATTTTTGAATAGTTATTGTATTTTTTGTGGACAACATTTTGATTACGGAACTGGCTGAAGTATTATAATTACAATTTTTGGGTTTAATGCCGGGAGGTACATGGGCAACTAAATTTAAAAATGTTATTTTACAAACAGGTAATCTATTATTGTATGATATAATTATTTCAATTATATTCATTAAATTGTATGCTAATTGCTAAATAATAAAAATACAGTTTTAGAACAACGTCACGTACAAGAACACCAATTTCAATAGTTAAACAATGCAATAACAATAATTTAATAATATTCTATGTAAATTGAACATACCTGCAGAGATTTAAATTAAATGTAATGCATTTATTGTAAATAAAAATTATCCAATAAATATGGTAACGATAGTGGTAAAGAAGGACAATTTGCAATAGCGTTAAGAAATAAGAGTTCAATATAAATACTTGCAATAATCAATGTACAGAACAAATATTATATTGATGGGACGAAAAAGGTGGTGTTGTACCACATTGTCCTTTGTTATTGGACCAAGTCAACTGGGTTAGTGTTCATTATTATTGGGTATATTACACGATTAGCAACATCAAAGAAAAAAAGTTAACATTAACATATGCTGCGCATAAGATGCAATCACATAATTAAAATTAATATAGATGCTGGTTTATCAAAATATAAATTGGAATTATTACGTGCATCATACCATTGGTGATAATTTATAAATATACTACAGGACCACAACCAATGGAAGCTTATGTATAGCATTTTTTGCAGTTATTTGTGATATGGACAACTACAACAAAAATCTATGCCACATGTGGAGATAATACAAAAATCAAGAACATGTATCATTACAGACAAGTTGATAAATTAGCCCTAATGTAAATATATAATAATTCACCAATTGGTCTTTAATTAATTACCACAAATTATAAATTATATTTGTTTTGTTTACAGGTAATATCAAATATTATTTTTAAAAATATTCTCTGTAATATTAATCTCAATTCATTTCTATATTTGCAGATGATTTAAACAAAATATATTGTAACAACACATGTTTAGGTATAACTATGTAAATAAACCGGCTGGTGCAACGAAACAAATGCATAATTTACATAATTGTATAAATAATTGTGCTAATTTATATAAACAATTTTATCTAAATAAAGTGGAAGAAAATGAAGTAACAGTACTACAGCAGCAACAATAACAAATTCAATGATAACGACAATCATCATCAGTTACATTATCATAATTATCATCATAAGTTTCAGGACCAACTAAAACGCTCCACCAATCTCGAAAACATCATCATGATTATCATTGTAAGTAATGAAATTAATCTGTATTTAGTTACTTTATAATTACTAATGTGTGTATATGATATAATTTTACATTTGCATATTTTATATATTTTAAAACAAATTTTGTTTTAAATAAGTTTTGTGGTATAAATAATTTATTGGGAATATAAAAACCAAACTAAACAAACACTAACAACAAAACAATAATATAAAAAATATGCATACACGCTCGCACACACAGAATAATTAAATATTAAATTATTAAAATGGAAATATTAATTTAAGTAATTAGGTTGATGCTATTATTTTGCAGCTGCTAGTATTTAAATGTTTGTGTTTCAACACAATTAAATACCTAGCAAATATTTGCATATTTTCAATGAGAAATCAACGTCAATCATTCATCTAAAAATAATTGAATTAAGAAAGCAGCTATCTTTTGATAATTGTAGATCAAAAGATTAGTTGCTACATACTCCCATGCGGAGTAGTTTACCAATTTGATTGTAATGAATGTTTGATGGATACCATTATAAGTTCCACTGGAATTAAAATGAATAAAAACATTCATATGGTTTCTCATTATTTAATTGATAATCATATTCTTCTACCATAATTATATCTTGGAAGAGGGGAATAACCATCACAATGCTATTGCTATAAAAGTATATCTATAAAAATTTAATCACATGGTGAATGTCAAAGTAGAAATACAATTCAAAATGGTTGCTTACAAAGTTCAACGTTTGACGCAACTTTTTATTTATTAATTTTTTTAAATTTGATCACGTGGTGCATGTCCAAGTAGAAATAAAATTCAAAATAGTTGCTTACAAAGTTCAACGTTTGACGCAACTTTTTATTTATTAATTATTTTTTTAAATTTGATCACGTGGTGCATGTCCAAGTAGAAATAAAATTCAAAATAGTTGCTTACAAAGTTCAACGTTTGACGCAACTTTTTATTTATTATTTTTTTTATGGATTTGGAGTATTGGTTTTATTTTGGTTGTGGTAATAAAAATTATTGTAATTAAATAAATAATATTAATAGGAAATTGTAGTTAATAAAAAAATTTGTGATTAATACCAATTACTAATTTTAGATTCGATGGACTGCAATCTATATGTTTAACCGCTTGAAGATATGCAGATAATAGACAGCCTGACAGATATTCGACTGTATAACAATAATGGTGGGAATTGAATTTACAAAGATCTAGCAGCAATACAATTCGATCTGAAGGGTTTGCTGATGTATAAAATTGTAAGTATAAAATTAATAAATTTATCAAAAACAAAACAAAGTCTATCCGATAGTTCATCACCTAATCTTAACCTATAAACATTTTTATATTCAGATTTTGGTGCCTTCCACATCAATCAATTATTGTAATCGCCATTTGGCTTCACGATAATATAAGTGCGATGGTTGGTAGATGCCATATTAAAATCAAAAACCTTTACATTATGAACTTTTTAGTAAATGTGTTACAAAATACGACATGTGCAAAAAGGTATTTATTATTATTTTTAATTTTGTTGTTTTCTTCTTTTTTTTCCATTGTATGATCCAGACTTGATTGTTTTGTTGAAAACTGATACATACTTGAGAAATACTTGTCAAAGTAATAAAAATTCAAATCCGTATGGCTTTTTACTCTTCGGGAAAATATCGGTGTCCTCTACTGAAAACAAAAAAAATGCTTCTAATATTATAAATTAAGATAACTGGAAAAGTTTTGATGGAATTCGGAAATGTTGCGTTTTAAAAATAAAAAATATAATAAAAATAAATGATTATAAATATATATATTTATAAATGAGTATATTAAATTTTAATCTTATTTTTTTAGAGTAAAAGTTTTCTAAAATTACAAGACACACCCCAACTCTAACGTTTAAATTTAAAACATGAAAAACAAAAAGTAAAAATATTAAATGTAAAAAAAAAAAAAACAAACGAAAAACAAAAAAACAATACAAAGAACAAAATTATAAAGTAATAAAAACTTATAGTATTTGGATTTTCATAACCTCATATTTATTTTATTAAGAAAACGAATGGCTGCTATTTTACACAATAACCACATGTTTTACTGATATAAATAATAATAATTTCAAAAGTAGAAATTCTGCAAATTAGCATTTTCTATGAATTATTTAGATTTTTTATCAAAAAAAAAAAACCAATTGCTACAGTAAAGTAACAATTATTTGGCACTAATTGCAGAAACAGAAACAGAAATTAAGAAACCCATAAATAACTAATATACAAATAATTTAACACAATAATTACATTTACCATTTTAAAATATTTCGTAATTGGTAATTCTTATAATTGGTAATATTTTTAATTTTACAAAAAAAAAAAAATTCACATTCTATAGCAAAACTATTCGCAAAAAAAAACAAATATTAAACGACTTATTCGAATGAGCGATGAAAACAAAATGAAAAATCCAACAATTTACTTTGAAATGAGAACAAATATTAAAAATCAAAATATTTATAACATAAAAATGAAGTATGATTGACTATTTTCCATAAATTTTTATACCGCTCGTATTTATGCAAGTAAACGGCGATAACAATAATTATTTATTGAAAGAGTTGCTGTCACATTGAATGCTTATTTATTTTTTTAGACTAATATTTATGTCATATTAATTAATTCAATATATGTTTGACTTACCAATTTATTGAATTTATTTGCTTTGTTTATCTTTAATAGATTGATGTATATAATTTATAAATGTATGTTATAAATTGATTGCTTTTAAAACGTTCCATACTTTTAAAAATACAATCTTGTTTTAAAATATGTGGTGAATGAAATTAGTGTACATTTAAAACCATACACACTCAGTGTATTCCAACTAATCAGCAACTAAAACTAATGAATGAAAACGAATACGAATGCAAAATCATCAGAAGAAATCATGAGATTTTTTGTATGAATTTTTTAGCACACTAAGAAATTATTTATTTGTGTATGAAAAACAGTATGAGGAAATTAAAGAGAGTTCAGCAATGGTGAATTTAATAAAGGTAAGAAATCGTAATAGAATATATGGCAAGAGGGGAAATACATTGTTATTTTTTACTTTTCGTTTTCTCATTTCAGATGGAAATAAAAAGAAATGACTTGTTTTTGTTGTTTTGTGTGTTAAGCAAAATATAAATGTTTAATAAGAATTACTTATCTGCGGAAAATGGCATGGTAAAGTATAATTCAATGATATAATTTCTTTTAAATGAAAATTAATGCTAATTAATATAATTAATATAAAAATTTTACTATTTTTTGTAATCCTAAATTAATATTAATAATGATATTACCATATGTAATTCAAAAATTCAAAAAAGCATTAATTTTCAAAAGTAGTATATAAAAATTATTTTATTATTAAGTATTTTTCTATGCAAACAAACACACTCACACAAACACACACACACACACACACAATAATTTTTAGAATTGCTTTTCCTGCGACAAGAATTTCTACCATTGCAATTTCATATAGAATAATTAATTTTCTTAAGACATATGAACATTTTAAAATGAAAATTCTGAGAAAATTCATGAAAATTCCGGTGTCCTCTAGTGGTAAAAAATGTTTATAATGTTATAATTAATTTAATTGGGAAATTTCAGGAAAATCGAATAAATTTCAAGGTGGAAAAATGATGATATATTTGGTAAACGGGAAAAATCCTAGCTCAGTCGTTTGAAGTGGCAGGAATATGGGATTAGTTTTAAATGATAGGTAATTGAATGACCTATCTTTTTGTAAAAAAAAAAACGGGATTTTTCACCATGAATATGAAACCGTTATATGAAAATTCCGGGAAAACGCGTAAATAGATTCGGGGTCTCTAGTGGTAAAAAATGTTTCTTATATCCTAATTAAGACATCTGGAAATTTTCGGGAAAATCCGGAAAATTTTAATTTTGATCGGGAAATTCCGGGAAAACTGTAATAGTTAGAAAACATTTTCAGTACCACTCCCTCAGTACATTTACCATCTAAATCCATTTATGGCTATAAGAAATCTGTAAGTCATCAACTTTGGGCTGGAGAAATTTCCCGGAATTTCTGAAAACCAGGTTTTGGATGTTTTCGAAAAAAATTTATGTGTTAGCCAATTTTTGTTACAGCCAACTTGTAGAGGATCTTAGAGCGCACAACAAAGCTTCTGGACTTTTTTCGTGAAAAATCTATTGGTCGACTTATGACCGATTTAAGATTTTGAAATTTTCGTGTAAGCCTAACTTTGGGCGGCCACTGTGGGAAAACGGTTAGACTTAAAGAGTTGGGGTGTGGCTTAAAAGACGTGGCATATAGTCTACTATCTGTGATAAATAGGCCATCGGGAAATTCCATTGGGAAAGTCGGAAAATTCCCATTTGAAAACATGAAAAAATCGATGTTTTTCGATGTTCCTGGAAAATCCACATTTTCCATTGGAAAATTCCAAAAAAAATCTGATGATAAACTTTGGACCTTCCTCTACATTTCTGCATCATTAGATTTTTGGAAAGTCCAGTATTTCCCGACTTTCCAGTACTCGGAATATTGGTCTGCAATCGATTTTCCGAACTTTGGGCACCCCTAGTTGGAAAACCCTTCTAGATAGGAAGTCACCCCCATAATATAATTTGTAGCCCTTGAGGAGCACTATCACTTGTGGGAAGCTCGTCGCGAAATATTGAGTATTTCCGGAGTTGTAGGGGTCCAAAAGTGACCCATTTGGTACTTTCGAAGGTCCATAGCTCCGCCCCCCGAGGGAAATCCGGCAAAGGGGTCGACAGATACTGTTTTTTTTCCGAGCTCTACAATCCCTGAAAATCTGAAGGTCCTACGGGCAAAAAAATTTTTTCGGCAGTGGGTTATAACCCACACTTTTGGGGGTCAAAAAAGTCCAAAAAAATAGGGCTGGAAATAGGCTTAAACGACGCGGGGCAATCGTCCGAACACGAATCCGTTGAGATAACTCGAAAATTCCGCCTCTAAGTCGGTCAAAAACGTGTTTTAATATTGGGTTGTTTTGTTCATAAAGTACCGGGAATTTCCAAAAAAAAATTAAAAACAGATTTTTTTTTTTTTTTTTTGTACTATTTTTTTCTCTATCATTAAATTGGAAATACACAACTGAGACCACCAAGTCAAGTATAAGAATTTTTTTTTTTCATATATGTGAAACTTATTTTTTTGTTTTTTTTAAGAAAATTTTTTTCTTCGGTTTCGGTAAGAAATCGAACCCACAGCAATCATATCTCATATGAACATCCACTACACCTCTACCTCATACACCACCAAGCTTATTCAACTTTATATGTCGATTGCGGTATATAAAGAACAAAATTATTAAATTTAATTATTTGGACAGGGTAATTTTTTTTTTTTCTCTTTTCAGATTTCAATGGACGGAAATTAAAGGTTGGGGAACTATTGATGAACTTAACAAAATAATTAGACAAATATTTTTTTTTTTAAATTAAATTGATTATACATTTAATAAATATGTGTATGTTAAATTATTTATACATTAAAATAAAAATCACAATTAGTGATAATTGGCATATATTTATATTATTTTATATTTATTATTGATATTCTTTTTTATTAATCTTTAAAGGCGTCAAAATACTTGATGGTCGTTCAACCATCCATTGTGAAGGAATATGTTTGTTTTTATTAAAGCAATAGTTCTAATAATAAAATGACTCTGCAATGGTTGATAGATTCCGTATGTGATACACTTGGTGTAACACGATTTGTTGATATTAGAAATTTCGTCAAATTCATTTTACTTATGTTTTTCAAAGTATTCAAATATTAAATATAATATAGATTTATGTTATATCTTTTTCTGCTGTTATTAGTAAGTTGTTTGTATTTTTACTAGTTACTTGTTAATAAGTCAAAATTGTCAATAAATACCTGTATTATCCTATTCCAAAGTTATATACAAAATTACATCGGAATTGGTCAAGAAATGATGCAGGTATTCCCTTTAACAGAAATGCACACGTAAAATAACCAAAATATACGATTTTTTGAGAATAGTTAATAGGCAATCACAACCATATGATAGTGAAAATATTGTTTAATTTTTATTTATTATTCATTCAATGCTATGGATTTCTGTTAATGGTAATATCTACATTATTTCTTTACCAATTTCGATGAAATTTTGTATATAGGTTTGGAATAGCATTATACAGATATTTATTAACAAGTTTCTTTAAAATTAATGCCTAGGGCATCTTTATTAATTGTACAACTGAATGATGATTTCTTGCCGAATTTCGTACCAATTTGGTATGCAAGTTTGGAATAATTAATTATATACATGTATTTATTAACAAGTAATAAATAAAAATACAAACTTACAAATATTGTATTGTATTTTGTTATTGTCGTGTGTAAATTTAATTTTTATATATGAAAAACTTCAAATAAAAGTTTTTGGGAAAACCAATGAAAATGTTAGTGATGCATTTAAAGTTATAATTGGTATATTTAAAGAAAACCGAAAATTCTGATTTCTATGAATTTAATTATTGCTGACACGCACTATCTCATAAATTAAATAAATGGAAATGCTTTCCCATCATTTTTAATTTGAATGTTCATAGAATATCGATTTTGTGATTGTTTCTTTTTTGATTTTGTTTTTAATTTTAAGATGCATTTTAATTTCTAAAAAT
Organism: Bibio marci; assembly: GCA_910594885.2. NCBI lineage: Eukaryota > Metazoa > Arthropoda > Insecta > Diptera > Bibionidae > Bibio > Bibio marci. The sequence continues at coordinate 43,745,241 of OU343118.1, forward strand.
TAATATTTTTATTGCATGTTAGGATAGCATCTATCAGAAATTTCTCAGGTAAAATAATTGAAATATTTATAATTTGTCTAGTCGAATGATACGATGTTCATAAAGTAAGTGGCAAAGGCGATTTACCAGTTTTTATATACGTTGTCACCATCAAGTAAGTAGTTATTAAATATTCTTTCTATGTCATTGTCTTATATCAATACTTAATTAACTAATTTACTTATTTTAACCTAATTATTAAGTAATTTTTTGTATTATTAACTAAATAATTATTTTTAGTTCAATATATCAAATTCTACTTAATGTTATTAATTATTCTTATACTAAAATGTTTTGTTAATTAAACTATTTCAATTATAATATTTAAATTGCTAGTTTTTGAATTATATTTGTTGTATGAATGAATAAATAATTTATAATTTTATGATTTTGGTATTTAGAAAATTGATTCATTAGAAGAATTTGTTGAATATCAATTTTTGTTATTTTTCCTTGATCACATCGCTCCTGTGTACGGCTATAAAAATTATGTCTAAAAAGAAAAAAATAATCAATTAATGTAAAAATATTAATCTAAACTACAAATGTAAAAAATATTTAGTTTATTTTTATTTTCTGAACTTGTAAACATAACTTTAACCTATTATTATGTTGAACGTCCAGTTGTACTAAATTTCATTAGAAGCACATCCAAGATTTCTTAAATTAAGAAATGAACAAACTTGGATGCAGTCTATATTTCATAAATTTATTAATATGTACATTATGTAAAATTATTCTGTACACGATTAATATTATTTGGACAAGAAAACATTGATAATTACACATCTATGTATGGTTACTTAACATATGCACATACAATACGAGTATAAATAAATGTAATATAATAATCATGGAACCCGTATATCTCTTTATTGGTACACAATACAAATATTGTTTGTTTATTGGCAAATGGTATTGACATTTACGGGGATGTTAAACATTCAAAACCATGCAAAAGAGGTAAGCATTTATTTATAATATTACTATTGCTTCGTAATGGGCTATATATATTATATCCAATTGGTCCAATTAAGACAATTATATTGGAATTAAAACATTAAGTGCATATGATAATACCTAAATTTTAATAATCATACGCGTATATATTAGTCATCTCTGTATCAAAGGAATATGTATTTAACTTGAAATTAATCAATGCGAGAATTAGGGCGTTCATAGTTATTTCTCCGAGTGGTTATTTTTGAGTTATGATGAGCCAAAATATATAACATATCAAAATACAACATTTCAATTAATTATACTGACATTTTTGGTCTTGTATTGTTGCTTCGAAACGGATTCATTCACATATAGTAACATAAATAGTACCTACTGTACATTGAAACCAGCTATGTTAAATTTATATTAAAAAAAAATGCCTGTTGGAAACCGAAAGATGAAAAAAACTATTCATCTATTCTATGAACAAGTGAACAATTTATATATTTTCAGAAATAACATTTTTCTTATTTCAGGTGTTGCGCTTTATCAATTTCATTTTTTCAATAACTATGACATACAGAAACAACTGATAATTTTACAAGAAATAGTACCTTGAATATCTGCAGGTTAATTTTTACTGAATTTGATACGGACACAAAACCAATGTGTCCATTATCATCACTGATTTGCAACAAATGTTTTAAAACGTTGATCAGCATGTATTTGTTGTATTGGTTTGTATACAAATAATATTCTTTCAAAATTAATTTTTTTGTTGCCTTCACCTACTATTTTGCAATTATGTCAACCATACTTTTTAATTTTCTGAAGCTGCATCTGACTGATATTTTACTAAAATATGTAAATTAAATTATATTTTTATATTTATATAAATGATGATAATTTTGATAAAAATTGATTAACTTACGCTCATCTCTGTTATTTAAGTATATCGTGCCTTGATGAGACAGCATCAATGAAAATGTTGGCCCCAATTAATTTTTTTTTAATGATACTAGATGATTTTATACAAATTTTAACAAAATACCTACAAAGAAAACAAAATAAAACTTTAAAATATAATAATAAACACTTTTATTGTTATAGCTAATAAAATAGTGGTATACTCATGTCTTTTGATTGGATCAAGCTATACATTGTTACGTCAGTCACCCTAATTACCAATAACTTTTCATACGTTATCTTATTGGTTTTGAGAAGGTGCTCAAATTATGCGTTGCACACTTAAAAGCATTGGCAATTCAATGAATATAAATTATAAAATGTCAATCAGAGAAATTTGGTATTACAAATTATGTCATTAGACCCGAAAATCAATGGTAAGTAAATCTTAAAACTCTTCGAAATATTATTAGTTTGGTGAAAAACAAATTGACGTATATGAGATAAATTGAAATGCATTTTTCTAAAATAATAATTACGAACTAAATTTTTAAACTATAGGAAATGAAATAATTTTTTAATAAAAAAATTTGTTGCGTATAAAAAAGAAATATTAATCATATCATCACTTAAATTAATTAAAATGAAAGACAGTATTTTTCTTACCTTACTATAATTCCAAAGTCCACGACGCACTGGAACACGTACACAACTGATGATTTGACAACAAACCATAACACCTCGAATAGCTGCAGCAGTTCTTTACTGTATTTAACGTCCAATCTAATGTGTTCATTAGTATAATAACCAATTTGGACAAATGCTTTAAAATATTGCATAATTTTTAATTATTCATCAGAAGGCTTCCAACAAGAACCGAATAATTCCAAATTCTTTTATCCTTGATAAATACAATATCTTTTAAATTACGTATTTTGCCAATTACGTACTATTGGTTAACATTTTATAGCAATGACACAACAGCTATTTATTTTAATCTTCCTCACTTGCATCCGCCATTTAACTAAAATATAATATAATTCATATTTGTGATTATAATTTAAATAGCTCAACTTATTTTCAGGAAGGTCTTTACTTTTTTAACTTATATACATTTTAATAATTATAAACGAAACAAATAACTTACGTGTACGGTTTTAATTCTTGGCTGGTTTTTAACTTTTTCATTTGTTTTTTGTCGTTACGTGTTTTTAGATTCGCTTCAATTTTGACATTTTGAATAAAAAAAAACAAAAACATTCTTCGTGCAAGACGTAATCAAAAACATACGGAAATTATTTTCTCATATTGTTGATGAAAATTTTCAGCATATTCGGTAATCAGCTAGGTTAAGCTTTGATATCCTACGAAAATTTTTATTGAGTGTTACATCTTGCAGAAATCTAAAGATAAAATATATACATGTTAATGTTTTTTAAAAATTTTAATATACCACTCTAGCTATAATTCAATCACAACCATTGGTTTTTATTTGGTATGATTTTAAATTCGAGGCACGACCAACATACTTCTGACAATGAGTATATTAATTATTTTACATTATATTCTAGAAGCAAATTGATATATACAATGTAATAACACAAAATATTCAGTTCACTGCTAAAGTTAAGATTTATAAACAATATAAATAGGTATTTGCAGATAACAATAATGTAAATTCAATGTTATATAAAAAAAACTTAAGTATAATTTTTTTTTTGTTTCTGGTGTACGTAAAAACTTCTTTTTTTTTTTAATGTTTGTGGTTTTTCAGGTAATTTTTATGAAACAAAAGAAATGTTTATATTAATTGGAACAAATTGCGGTTTATCTATTTATAATTTTAACATTATAAATTTAACATTTCCAATGGTATTATATAAAAACAAAATTATCAAAAGAAATTAGTCTGATTTTATCATTGATATTAAAGGCTGAATATAAAAATGATAATACATCAGCATTCAGTTAAGTCATCGAACAGATAATTTTTTTGGCTAATTTTAGGTAATTAATTATACTCACAATTTTGTACAGCCTTGAGTTTGTAACAAATTTTAATAATTCTTTTGCTGTAGCTTTTTGGATATGTTGAAAGCAACAGGTATGATGATGCATCCATCTTTTACAATTTTGAGGTTAGGTTAATTTTTAGCATTATCACCCACAATCTGAAAAAATATATAACAATTTTGTTTTCATTTTATTCATAAAATATTTCCTAAAAATATAATATAAATAATAATTAGATCTGTTTTACTTACAATATTTCCTATTTTCTGATTTTATTTAGTCTTGCTGAGAATATTCATTTGTGCAGCCATGAAAGGCGGGATGACAATAAATGTTTAGTATTGGAAGACGTTTGCTGGCGGGTAAGACGAAAAAAATGACATACCATTCTGTATGACAATTATTTCAGCACGATTTTTCTCCACAACACATTAAAATATTTACTCTATTGCGAGATAGATGGAGATTCAAATTGCAAAGCGACTCCGTTTAATTATCCTTTAACAGTGTAAATCTTCACTAATTTCTCCTTAATTTAGTAATACTGCTTTTGTTCATATTAGATACATTTTTGCAGTTTTCAGAAAATTGATGTTTTTCTCTTCCAATATTTCGCCGAACGTTCCACGTACATCCTCCTCGCGTGATCATTAATTTTTAATCACTATTAATATAATTTTGTATAAATAATTATATCTATATGTATTTTACTTAACAATTTGAATGGCTTAATCAAATTGCCTAGAACATACGCAAAAGGATTCTATGTTTTATTATATAGGTGTAAAATATTGATGATAAAGTGTGAAGTTTTTCTTCAGAATCCAATTAATATTTAATATTGTTATTTTGTTAGAGCTCAACACGACTGGTTCATTGGCCCAGTAATTTTCATTGATGAATGCCTTGGCAGTTGTATCGATATAATATCATTGTACCATTTTCTGAGTATCACACGATAGCAAGTAAACCAACGACTGGTGCTAGTTCTGGTACTGGCCTACACATACACATCACGTTTGAGTTCACATCTTATATTTTTCTAAATTTTCGTATCATTTATTTCATAATAAATTAGACGTTAGATTTATCCACAATTATATGTCGTAAATATTATTAAATCTAAATAATGTTCATTCTTCAAAATATATTTCTATAATTACTTTCGTTATCACTTTGTTGACTTTGTGGTTAATATATTTATAAGTACTTTTGTTAAACTTGGATATTGATTGTTAGCTACTAAGTTGGAATTATTGTTAGACGTACACGTGTTGTAGGTTGTTGATGTTGTCGACGAAATTATAGAATTATTTTCTATTTATGGTAATTTATATGATGTTGGCGTTTGTAATATTTCAATATTCATTTGATTGCGACAGACAATTCATTGAATGTCTTTCGTTGATCTAATGAATAACACATTGTAATGGTGATACTATTGTTTTATCTTCTGATATTGTGTAATAATTAGAATTTTATTCTTCAAATGGTTGTTGTGATAACGATTTGTTTAAGTGCATCGCTATGGTATTGTGTCTGTTGTAAAATATTGCTATACAATTTCAACTGAATCTGATGGGCTGCATTCGACTATATTAAAATTTTTAAATTAAATATTATTATTATAAATAAAACATATATGATTTAATGGCACAGTATCTGTGAATCAATGTTTTCTGCACTAGAAATTCTAATTCAATAATAAATAAATATTATAAATATTAGTAATGAAATAACTGCCGCATTATTATTCTTTATATATATATTGGCATTATCGATTACTAAGGTTTAAAATAATTTATGCATTTTGATTTAATGTAAAATCAGTCGTGAGGGATGTTACCAACAGTACACAGTAATTAATAAGCAGTAATCGTTTAATCCTTTTTAATATAATTTACATTCTAAACCATTATAAAAGTATACCCTAGGCTACCAGACAATATATATATACCATTACTTAACTAAAGACATATTTAAAAAAAATGCAAACTCAATTGAAAACTAATAATATTAAATAAAATCAATAATGAAATTAAGGATAAGCATCTATCATTCGATAATTACAAACTAATTGTTGAATTGTATACACTCACAAGCGAGTAACTTGACTGTAATAAATTTTTGCTATATGTCATGAGCTCCAGTAGGAATACAACATCACTTGATTGAGATTAATATGGAATTTAATCTATTCACCTAATAATTTTCCATTCAAATATTTGTATCATAATTTGTTCAACTTACTCGAACGCTTTTGAATGTAATTGTAAGTGTGTAGTTCTACTGATCCGGCAGCAGTGTATGACTTCAAATCAATTTTGATGAATTTCATAAATTAAAATATAAAATCAACTGGCATCTGCAATATATTTAACATCATTCAATGAGTAGTCCATTGATCCTTGATTTACACATATCATCATTATAATATCCCTGTAAGAAACTCCTGCTATTTATGAAAATGTACTTTTGCTGATGATCGTTATTGTGATTGTTCATTTTGGATGCGTAGTATCTATAATATATTTAAAAATAAAAAAAACAATTATAAATATTTATTAACAATAATTTCAAGACTTGATTCTATTTATATATTAATTAATTTAAGGTAATATGATCATATTTTTTATATTATATTATAATAATTGAATGGAATGTATAACATGAACACAAAAAAATTAAAAAATATTTTAACAATGTTTGTAATTCGATGTTGATAGTTTTGCGGTCTCAATCAATTGTAATTTTTTATTTTCCATTATTATTATATTATATAATTAACACATATGCGAACGAATGTTATTCAATTCAATTGTAAAAATATAAGACATGTAAATGTACATTTTATTTTTGGAGGCATATAGTAAGGTAAGGTACCAAATTGAATGAAATAAATAATTCAACACCTGTTTTGATATTTTTTTCTATTTCCATTCATTGTATTCATTTCTTTTAATAAAATAAATACGATTACTCAATAATTTACCTATAAACATATACACGACGATGTGATCATAATCCATCGTTTATTATATGTTTAATAATATAAGTTATGCAATAGTAAATATTTTAGTAATTTCTATAGTTTAAAAATGTAATCTAATTATTAATTTATTTTATATTTAATATATATTCACTAAATACGAAACATTACGGTTCTTGTAACAAAACATAACTTGGGCAACATTTTGTGTCACATTAATAATGTTTGTACATATCTTTACAAATAAATCACTCATATAAAAATAATGGAATTTAAGAAATATCTATCTTTTGATTAATTGCAGATCAATTGGTGAATTGACACCAAACTCCGGATATCAGTACAGAAGTGAGTGTGCAAAAGATTATACACCCATCAGACTAACATTGTCATTTCTATAAGGACGCAGGACAGACTAATAGACCCCCATTTTAGATAATATCTATAGAAAATAACAACAGTCAATATGATATGATATGAGATGTAATATGACGGTATTACGTGTGATTGTTGACATAATTTATTTACACATGCGTCTGAACTATACCGCAGAATTAATCAATGTATCGGTCTAAATGCAGACCGACAAGGTCTAGAGTCAAACAAACATTTTTAGTTATTTACGAAAACGAATGTTACCGTTCTATAGCTATTACACAGTCAAATCTATAAACTCTTTTATTAAGAAAACAATCAAATAATAGAATCTGTTCAATTCTAGCACAAATTAACAAAATTTATGTTATTATATAACTTCGTATATAGTTACAATAATAATATAAAAGATTTAATCAAAATACATACACAGAAATTAATAAGTTAACGCAAATTGATATTTTCGCCAACATATCGTGTAATTTACAATATATATTATATATTATGTAAAATTAAAATATGATAAATTATATATTATATTTTAATTTATAATACAAAAGTACATAGTACAAACGAGAGAAAAAAAAAATATATAATCTAATTTAAACAATTTTTTTCATATTATTATTATTATTAATGAAATTTAAATTTTAACGAGGTCATGGTATATATATATATGGCGGATCTAATTATCAAAAGAACAAAATAAAAGATTAAATGAATTATTTCAATTTTTATCTTGTATATAAAGAAGAAAGTAAAGCAAACTTTAATAGAAACAAAAATAGTTATCTCTCTTACCAATTTTTATGTTTGCTATGAGATAAATAAAACAATTATAACACAAACAATTATTAAACCGGCAAAAATACGATTATGTCATATTATTAAAATTATAATTTAATTTAAAATAAAATTATGAGAATTTTATGAGCGTATACGTACGTGTGAAATTGTGATACACATTCAAATGTTAAGACATTTGTGTGATAATTTATTGTAATATTAATACAAAAAAAAAAAAATATAATGTAAATAAATAATATTTATAGTATAAATATTTATAAGACCCCTAAGCCAATTTATCTCATTTAAATAATTCGGTAATACATAATTGTTTACTATTTATTACATGCGATATATAATTTAGATATACATTTTTACTATATTGCAGGTCATTACCTATGAAATTGCCGGTTCTCTAATAGTGAAAGCTTTAAAGGAATCTAATTTCTTTATATATATAAAATATATATATAAAAATTGTACGTTCCATTCAAAATATACCACATACAATCGAGGAGGCTGCATCAATTTATCTAATTGCAGGTATACTTGTCTTTAGACAAACAAGGTCACTGACAGAACCATAATCCAATTTCAGTTCCAGCGTGTTGTTGAAAAGAAATGGATAACAATTGTATGGTTACCACTAACTTCTTCTGGTCGATTTACGATATTGTTTCTGTGGTTCATATGAATTTCACCATATATTACAATTATATACCAGAACTTAATGTTATTTGTATATTTGAAACAAGTTCTTAATATCGTCCGATAGAAATGATGAATTTGTAGAAACTATACGATATCATAGGTAATGACCTGCGAATAGTTTATAAATAAAATAATAAATAATTTGATATATTTGGTAATATTTGGTATATGTATAAACAAAATAAATAAAAATATAAACTCGTTTATAAAACATCAAAATATAGACGAAAGAAATAGAATGAGTGTGTGTGTGTTAGTTATAGTTATTATTATATGCAAAAGTTTACTGTCTCGATTTATATTAATTTAGATCACTATAAAATAAATATAGTTAATAATCTATAAAAAAAAAAAAAAAAAATCTAATAAATCTCTAGATGAGAAAGTTCTTTTTACTATTTTAAAATAATTTTGTTTTCCTAAAATATTTAATTTACACTAAAGCGCGCACTTCTGAAAAACGTATTTAACTTTCCTTTAATCCACCGTCAATGTGAATGGAAACCAGACGGTTCCACTAAATTTCCATTTTTTCATGGTTGGTGTTGGCGAATTACATTAAAATTTAAAATACACAGTGTTATCCAGAGGTTGTACGATGTTTTCTGATATTTGAATGTCAACTGAGATCCTGCGTACATTATTTTTAAGTACGCAGATATATATAAAGCAAACTCTTTACAATTAAAACTATATCTTCATTTCATTAAATATTACATTATTATTGAAACAAGAAACAAATAACAATTAAACTACATTAAAATTATATTAAATTTCTATGTGAAGTTAATTAAACCACCAGTGACTTTGAAGTATATACTATTTTAATGTATTTTTGATTTTCGAAATATCAAGGCGGATTCTTTTGACAAAAGGAACTTATAAATATAATTTGAATTTGAATGTTTTTTTTTCTGTATGATTATTGGCCCTCAGGCTAAATAAATATATGATATAATAATAATTATAAGTAATAATAATAATAATAATTTTTTATACTCTCACTCTGAATGTTGATCATAGAAATTCTAAATATAGTAGAGAGTAAAAATTTATTAATGAAATTAAAAGTGTATTTTATTTGTATCGATTAATTGTGGGGTGGGAGGAATATATTAATTTTTTTTTTTTTTCCTGAATTATTATTGATGTTAAATATCGTTCAAACACAAATGTGTTGGTATCTCAATATGTAAATTTATTTTATGTTTTTTTTTTCTTAAAAATGTTTCAGGCAAAAATTCAATTGAAAAAATTTAATTTTAATATAAAAATGAAGTATTATTTTAATTTTAAGTCAGTCAGTGAGTGAATTGTATATTGAAAACATATCTTAACTTTAAAAATTAGAGAAAATAAAAAAAAATGGCAGCAAAGGTAATAATTTTATTTTAAAAACTATTAAAAAGATTAAGATAAAAAAAATAATTATAAATTAAACGTGTTTTTTCAGTTCATAGTATTATTTGCTACAATAATTGTAGCCAATGCAAATGTTGGACATTTGTCACATGGATACGATCCAGCTCAATTTGGAACAAATAAAATTTCTACACATTATTCGTCAGCACCACAAGTTAGTCAAGTATATAATTCAGTGGCCTCACCAGCTCAATATAGTGCAGCCGCCGGGTCAATACATAAAAATGTAGAATATGTTGGAGCCGGACACAGTACTTATTACAATAATGTACAACAACCACAATATTATCAACAAAATTATGCTGCTCCAGCACACTATTCAGTAGCTCCAGCATCACATACCGTTGCCTATACATCCGGTCCATCTGTACAACATCATAATGTTGCTGTTATTCCAGCCAAAGCTTCACAATATTATCATACATCATCGCCATCAGTTGCTGTAAGTAACGGTGATCATCATCAACATTATACATCAGTTGCTGCTGCCACACCAGTTTATCAACAACATTCTGTTCGTCAACCACAACCATACCAACATTCTGCTGTTCATCAACCACAACAATATCAACATTCTGTTCATCAACCACAACAATATATTCACGCAGCACCAGCAGTACATCAACAATATGCACATGCTGCACCAACCGTTGCACATCATAAAACTGTCGTATCTTATTCACCAGCATCTGAAGTATCACATACAACATTTGAAGGTACAAATGCACATTATTCATGGTAATTTATTTATTATTTAGGAAACATAAACTATTACTCTTAAAACATATTAACATATCGTGCGTGCGTGCGTGAATTTGTGAATATATATTATTATAAATGTTTCAATAAATTATAGCATAATAAAAATAATTAATAAAAAAAAAATTAATCTTAATATTTGACCGTTTCATATTTTATGATTTTCCTTTTTCAAATAATTAACATTTGTGTGACATTAATAAATCGCATATATATGACACTGGCGGTCTAAATAATTAAAATGGAAATTAAAACGCTCTCAAAATAACTAATGGCATGGCGTCTATGTGTTGGGGGGTAATAAATTTGTATTTATATATAGTCGAATCGGTACAGGGACGAAAGAATCCTTCGATATCCCCATGAAATATTTTCGCCATTTACGTTATGGAGGAGGCCTTATTTCAGTAATATTTGCTTTGAATGTATTTGAATTATTTGTATATATGGGGTAAAATATAATGTAATATTATAATATATGAAATTATATCTAAGAAATACTAAATATACAAATGAATAATAAACACAAGTTAAAATGTTTACCAATTTAATTTCCATGGTGTTGTTTTGTTCTTCGTTGTGCGGAACACTTCAACGTTATCCCTCTCAACGATCCAATTTACACTATCGATTGGCCAGCTATAAGATGTGTCTGCAATAATAAAATATACTAAAATACGAAATACTAATACTAAATATACAAATGAATAATAAAATAAGCACAAGTTAACATATTTACCATGAATTTCCATGGTGTTGTTTTGCTCGTCTATGTGTGGAACCCATCAACGTTATCCCTCTCGGATCCAATACACACTGTCGATTGACCTGCTATAAGATGTGTCTGCAATGATAAAATATACTAAATACTAAAAATATACAAATGAATAATAATAAACTTACGAATTTCCATGGTGTTGTTTTGTTCGTCTAAGTGCTTCTTCAACGTTATTCCTCTCAACGATCCAATTTACACTGTCGATTGGCCAGCTTAAAGATGTGTCTGCAATGATAAAACAAAAATATATACATTAAAAAAATTAAATGTTAACGTCAGAGACGACGCGACAGGTATGGAGCTTCAAAAACAAAGATGATTGGATAGGTATCACCCCGTGCTGTATACAGTCAACGCGGCCGGCAACTTCTGTACACACAAATTTTCGGAATATTGTCTGTTTTGTCATTCGTCCATAATGAAATATGTATTTGTATATTATAAATTGAACGATCACCATAATACATTGTTGAATTTTGAAAAATTTTGCTGTCGCACTGAAATAAATAAGTTTTTTTCCTTTTTTTTAATAAAATATAATTAACTGTAATTAATGCCCAAACACCCTAAAAACATTTTTTTTTTACTTTAAGTTTATTTCATTTTTAATTAATACTAAATCACTTGTTATATAATTATGAAAAATTATTATTTACAAAAAAAAAAAAAAAAAAAAATGACATTAAAAGTTATACTTTAAATAACAATTATATGTGACTTGACTTGACTATAATGCGAATAATAATTATTTCAAAAAATTATGTGAAGGACATGAAAAAAATATCTTTATTATCGAGTTATTTAAAAGATTTTTCATGCCCTTCACATTTCACATGTTTTTCTTTTTTTTTTTTTTTTTTATTATAACGATCTCCAAAAATTAAAAACGTTTTGAGTTAATTGCGTATTAACATAATATACATATTAACAATTTAATTAATAATTTTCAAGCAGTCAGCAATATATATTATTTGTTTGCAAGTGTGTGTGTGTGTGTGTGTGTGTCTGTGTGTTTGTAATATATATTTTTATATACATTAATTAAATTATTATTAAAACAAAAAAAAATATGTACCATATTTCGTGTTTTTGTTTCCATATATTTTTCCATTTTATTAGTCTTACGAATTGTCGAATTTTTCTATAGACATAACAAAACAAAAACAATACAAACAAAAAACCTGAGTTAAGTGTTCTACAAATAATTACAAACAAAAAAAAAAAAAAAACTCCTTATAATACTAAGCCCAGTCTTTAACAATAATAATAATAATAATAATAATAATAATAATAATAATAATAATTAAATATAATTCTTATCAAAATAATAAATTAGAACATTTAGATTTATTCTCGTGCCCTGCCCTAAAATAATAATAATTATTAAATTTAGTAGCATGGGTCAAAAAAATTAATTTATTATTTAAAAATTATTTTTGATACAAAATATTAATTTGTATTTTACACACACAAACACAAAAGGGATATATTTTTCTATATTTTTTTTTTCGTTTTATTTAATCTTAGTTAATATAATATTTAATATTAAATTATTTAATATAATTTCGTTTAATATTTACATAAATTTTGTGTTTTTTTTTTGTGTTCTTAAATAAATTTATTTAATTACAGCTATATTTAATAACATTTTCGTTTTGTTATAAGAGAAGTTAATTTACTAAAAAAAAAAAAAAAAATATGTATCACGCACACAAAATGATCTCCACACCACACAAAACGCTTTCCTCCGAAAAGGATAATCTTAAAAATAAAATACTAAACCTATTTTAGAATATAATTTAACTAATAATAAATGTCTATAAATATATTATTTAGATAATTTTATATAATATGTGTATGTTTGTGTGTGGGTGAGAGTAATTAATTTTATTTTATAATACAGGGTGTTATTTATTTTTATTTTTTTTAAGTGTGATGAAACTATATAATTTTGAATTTGAACACACCAATTATTTTAAACTTATAATGATGTAATTATTTAATGGAGTGTTTTACAACACTCTGCACATTATGACAATATTCTTAATTTCTTATGTAAAATAATCCAAATCATTTTTCCATTTTGTTAGATTGAAATTTTAAATTAAATTCTTCAAAATGATTTTAAAATGAATATTATAATATTGTAAACATCAAAATTAAATTTATTTTTAAGTATTTAAGTATAGGCGATTATAAGTACATAGTGTATGTATGTGTGTGTGTGTGTTCCATTATGAAATCTCTCAAAATATATTGGAATAGAAAACATTTTATGTTTAATTTAAAGTTATATATCACATTTAAAGCAAAAAAATCATCCTGTGCCGCTTCTTTTTACTGCATATTATGTGTAAGAGTTTACATTTATTTATACGTATACTGGGTACACAATATAGCAAATAAAATGAACTATATACATACCTAATTCCCACCCTCCATCACTTTAAAACTTATCGTTTTTTTTTTTATTTTGTATTTTATAATTACAAATATATTTTCCAAAATTTGATTTTTTGGATTTTCTTAAATAATAAATTTGTTTGTTTGATTTTTTTGTTGGTTGACATACGATATGATAAAAAAAAAAAAAAACCACAAGAAAAAACAAACCCGAGTTAAATGCTCTACAAAAAAAAAAAAAAAGGAAATAATTTTATAATACTGAAAAAATTCTTTAAAAAAAATATTATTCTAAATAATAAAATTAAAAATTTTACAACTGCAAAATTTTGGATTTTTTCCAGTTATTTTCTTGCTTTTTTTTTTTTTTTTTTTTTTTATAGTTGGTGCGTTATATTTCTAAAAACTATAAACTTAAAAATAATTATAATAATAATATACTAATAATTATTTATAATTTTCCATCAAATGTCTGCTGTAACGTGGGTTTTTTTTTTTTTGTCAACATTTTTTATTATTTAATTAATTATTTATTTTTTTTTTCTTATGGTTTTAAAAATAAATTAAAATCCACATCATGTTTATAATGTTCCAATTTTATGTTATGTTGGTACACACACACACACACACACACACACACATGCACACACAAACATAAACATTTTGGATACATTTTCTTTTTTTGCAAATGCAATAGTACAACAGACAGAGGAAAAATCATATATTAAAAATTTTATTTATCTCTACGTGGGATAAATATATATTGAATAGCAGCCTATATTTCTGTAGTCTGACCACCAATTGAGTTTATCATAATTCTGAAGGTGTAATATGTAATTTGAATATATGCTCGGAATTAAATTAAATTTAGTGTATATTTTTTTGGGGTACTCCAATATATATATATAAGGGAGTTTTTGTTTCTCATATTTTTTAAGTTATTAAAATTTAAATAAAAAAATAAAATAAAAATAATAATAATACAATAAAAACATAATTAAAAAATTTTAAATTTATGATTATGAATAAAAAATTACATAAAATTTGTAAATAATATGAGAACCGCTCAAAAAAAAAATAAAAAAAAAAACCAACAATATGATGTCGTTGACAACTTTCTTTCGCGGTAGCAATTTTAAATTTCATTGAAATCGAATGTAGGAAATTGGTCATATATCTTTTCCTGAACGAGTGAAACGATTTTAAAAATCTCTTCTATGAAAGTATGCAGACATTTTAAAATTTATTATAATAATATTTCAGACTTCTGGTAAACATAAAAAAAAAAAAAAAAAAAAAAAAAAAAAACGTCTATCCTCCTATTTTTATTATTTAAGATTATATAAATACATTCTATTCTCATTTGTACAACATATACACAATACATAAATATATTCAATATGTGGACGGATTTTTGGTATCGTACCATTCTGTCTGGTCGATTTTATTTAATAAAAACTTGCAGATCATCTGACCGGAAAGTTCTGTATGTGATAGGTGTATGCGACCACAACAATGCGAAACGAAACGTATTCACCGACCGTACTTAGTTTTCACACTACTACTATTTTGTCAATTTTTAAATAATTTTGTTAAAATAACACGACATTTTTTTGTTACATGTTGTTTACCACTTTTATCCACAAATATTATGGTTCTAGCATTATCATAATTTTGTTTTTCAATATTTCGATTACTATTATCAATATTATTAATGCTATTATTATTAATCTTACTAATATTTGTATTATTATTATTATTATTATTAATACTATTATTATTAATTCTATTAATATTATTATTATTATTACTATTATTATTATTAATCTTATTATAATTATCATTATTATTATTATTATTATCATTATTATTATTAATCAAATTAATTACCATTGTTGCAACGGATAATGATGTTTCTGTAACCACACCATCATTATGATTTTTTTTAACTTTTTGTTTTAAATTTAACAATGGTTCGTCGTCATCATCATCATCATCATCATCATCATATTCATTATCATCAGAATTTATACTACTGTAAGAAATAGAGCTATTATTATTTATTTGATTAGATGCAATAGTTTCTGTAGTTGATTTAATTGGTAGTTTTAAGCGAGGTAAAAAAACAACACAATTTGAATTTAATATTATTCGTTGTTTTTCTTCTTCAGTTACTGTCCGTGAATCAGCATTGTATTCATAGTCATTTAATTCATCTATTGATGTATTCATATGCGATACCATAACAATTGGCAATTTCGATAATTGAAGTTTTTGCTCATGTGTCAAATCAATTTTATCCATTCGAATAATGGGTTCTTCTGTTGTTTTATCAACTGTTATTGATGATTGTTTTGGTAATTTTTGATCTTCTTCTATATGTAATACATATGGTTTAACAACATTTTCTAGGATTTGTTGTTCATCTTTACCAATTACCGTTTTGTTAATTTTTTCATCATTTTCAGTAAATGATTTTAACACCGTATTTATTGAATTTTCTTGTTGAACAATTATTGGTTGAATGTTTTTAATTTGACCTATTTGTTTATCATTTTGCAATTGATTGGGACATTGTACCACTGGAGTAGTAACTATTCGTGTTGTTTGATTGGTGGTTGGCGTACTAAGAGATATATTTTCAAATGAATTAAATTGTTGTTGCTGAATTATTCCATTTGTTAATACAATTGGTTTTAAAATTGATGGTATTGTTAGTGCATCAGTTTGGTTTTGTTGAGTTTTTGGTATTGTTTGTGGTGGTGATCGTATTATTTCAATTGATGGAAATGGTGGTATATCTTTAATTGTAGTAAATTGTTGTAACATTTTTACTGGTTGTAATGTTTCATATGTTTTGGTTGGATGTACTGTTTTATCAGTTTTGATTGGATGTAAAGTTTCATCAGTTGTTCGTAATCTTTCAAATGTGTCAATTGGTTGTACTCTTTCATATCTTTTGAATGATTTTAATGTTTCATATGATTTCAACGATGATATTGTTTCAACTGTTGGTCTTTTTTGCTGTAGTTTTAGTACTTGTTGAATTGGCTGAATTAATGGTTGATTTGGATCATTATTAAATGCATATTGTTGTGATGGTGGTAATGTGACAGATTTAAATATTAGTTTAGATGATGGTGCAGGTGTCTTGGGTTCTAGCGTTATTGTAATAGATGATGTCGCTGTTGAATTTAATTTTGATGCTATAGTGGATGGTGGTTTCGTTATTAAATTCGTTAATATCGGTAATTGCAATGGCTCTGATGTTTTTAAAATTGATGGTATCACCATCGCCGAGAACGAATTATTGGACGATGATGCAGTTTTTATCGTTGTGGATACTGTGGTAACTGCTGTTGTTGATATTGTTTGTGGTGTCCGTTGTACAATACCATTTTTTATTAATATATCCCTGGGAACGACGATTATTTTTGATAATTTTGGTTTTTCTATTGTAGGTGTTGAGGTTGTTATTAAATTTATTGAATTATTATTTATATTGTCGGATGATGATGATGATGATTCTTCAATTTTTATTGATGATGAATGCAGACCATTTTGTTTGTAATCATTATTCAATATGGGATATTGTTGGTACGGTACCTGTAATTGTTGTTGCTGTTGCGGTTGTATTAATGGATTTTGCTTTTGTAAAGAAATTGGGTGGTTTTGTGGTAGTGAAGTAAGATCTTCTTCCGGTGTTGGTGTATCCTCTGGTTCCACTTTTATAGGTAATACATCTTCTGTTATTGGTAATACTTCTTCTGTTATCGGTAATACTTCTTCGTTTATCGGTAATATTTCTTCTTTTATTGGAAATACTTCGTCTTTTATTGAAAATATTTCATCTGCTTTTGCTTTGGATTCTTCATTAATTAACAGTGGTTCGGGTCGTGTTGAAAATGATTCCATTTGTTCAGGATTACATTGATATTGTGAAAATTGTTTCTGTAATGCCGAAGAACGTGGCTCTTCAAAAGCTTGTGGAATGAATTGTTGCTCTGTAGATGAATGTGGTTGTTGTGAAAACGATTGTTGTTGTATATTCTGTTGTTTTTGCTGTTCCGCTTGTTTTTTTTGTTGTTTTTTTTGTCGTTCTCGTATTGATTGCTGTTGTCGTCTTTGTTTCTGAATTTTCGATTGCTGCGCTTGTTTCAATTTATTTTTCGGTTCTCTTGGTTGTTTTGGCTGTCTCACAGGTGCGGTTTTCTTTTGTTGTTTCCGTTGTCTGGTTGATTGTGATTGAATTAATTTTTTCATTTGTGACTTTCTACCACAGAATTCAGAATATTTTTTTGATAATGAAATTTTTTGATGTTCATGTGATCGAAAATCTAAAAAATACGGTAACGGATACGTTAATAGTTTTGGTGATGGTGTCAATGCTGTTGTCATTGATGATAACACTGATTGATTTTCTACACTAGAATTTATTGCATTTGGCTGTTGTTGTTGTTGTTGCTGCTGCTGCTGTTGCTGTTGTTGTTGTTGTTGTTGTTGTTGTTGTGGTTGTTGTTGTTGTGGTTGTTGTGGTTGTTGTTGTTCTTGTTGTTGTTGTTGTTGGGGCTGCTGCTGCTGCAGTTGACACATATCATTGTTCATGTTTTGTGAGCTATTAAATGGAATATTATTATTATAATTTCCATCATTTTCATTATCATAATTATTATTGCAATTACTATTTATTGATTCAATAGGATAACGATGATAATTATGATAATTACTCAATGCATTACTTTTGCGTTGGTCACTAAAATCTTGCCAATTTAATTTTTCGCGTTTGATTGATACATTATTATTATTACTATTATAACTATCAATATTATTATTATTATTATTATTATTAAAATTACAATAATTATTATAATTATTACTATTATTATTACTATTATTATTATCATTATAATTATTATTTTTAATATTATTCATTGAATTATTATCAACACCACGACCATTATTTTTAATAAATTGACTAAATGAATCCATAAAACTATGTCCACTTAGATTTGGATTTTGTGGTGGTATTCTTGATGATTTTATATAGGCTAATGGTGATTGATAGATTGGTATCGAATTATCATTAGTATCTAAAAAAAAAGAAAAAAGTAAACATATGTTATTGTTAGTGTATAACAATTAACAGTTGTAGTAAACCTAAAAACTAAAAGTTTGGCTGTCATATTATATTAATCCTAATAGTAATTAAATATAAAGATTCATTGGCGCAGTTACTAGCATTTATTGAATAAAAAAAACGAAGACCTTAGAAAATATATTGTTGTGTACCAGCGCCATTCATCACATCAATTTCGGCATTATTTACCAACTTTTTTTTGTAGTCTGACCAATAGAAGAATTGAGTGAAAAATATTACTGAACACGTATTACAAAGTGATAACATTCAGGCCCACGTGTAAAGGAATCAGAAGTTATTCGATAAAACAGCTCTAAAACTGCAGTAACATAGATTTGAGGATGATATTTGGATGTTCTATATGGATTACTCAAATTTTAATTCTGTTTATAGACTGTGCCAATGTAAAGGGTAGATACTTTGCTGTGTATCCGCGCTGAACACTTCGCTGTAAAAGGCGATGTAGAACTCTGTGAAACTGTATTTTTAGAAGGCATAGAGTGTTTGTATCATAGGTACAAAAGTAAGATCGCATGATGATGGATTTTCCTATTGTAATTAAAATTAGTAATCTCATTGTACTATAATTTTTTCAACACCAGTTATATTTTTTCGCATACGGTGGAACTCTTTGCCTATAAATACAAAAAGAGTAACGGCTTCTTTGTATTACATTATACATAATGCATAATTTTATTATATATTTATATATAATTTACTAAGTTTTCGTATAGTTCTCAAATAAACTACTGTATGAGCAAATGATAAATAAGATTAAATAAAGATGAACGCTAAAATAAAGAATGAAGCTTCGATTCACTGACAATTATTTCCTTTCCGTAATTGTAATAAAGGAAATTAAATAGCAATCGCTATCAATTTTGAGAATCAAAATATTTCAGATGAAGTATTGTACATATTAAAACAAGCTCTTAGCTGAACTGTTTAATTTAATTAAGAGTTTTAATATTCTTGACGCATTACTAAAATTACCCAATCCAAAAAAGATTTGACGTACAATAGGTGTTGCAATGGCAACCAATTGATTCCCTGTTTTATATGCTTAAAATTTTTTTTTGTAACTTTTCACGGTCTATGTTCGAAACAATAATAAAAAAAAAAACAGAGTTAAACAAAATGTATTAACTTTTTGACAGTCGGAATGACGCCATATGGCCATATAAATCAAAAATTACAAACTAAGAAATTGTATTATTAACATTTTAACTTAAACTTTTAATATTATGTACTTACTGAATTGATTTGAATAATTAGAATATCCATTATTTTCTAATTTTATTGAATTTAATAGGATTACGTCAGCTTGAGTTGAGGCGACTGGCATTGAATTACTATTATTTCTTGCTTTAATCGAAGGTATTTTACCTTCAAATTTTTTATTTGAATTAAATATATTAAATGGCATCACTGGCGGTTGTTTAACAATTTTTTTCTGCGCAAATGGAGCTGGTGGTTTCATTAATAATGTATCATCATCTTCTTCAATTTTAATTTTCTTTGTTCGTTGTATTCTTTTTGTTAATGGTTTTGCATCATCTTCAATTTTTATGGGTTTACGTTTACGTGTTACAGGACCATCTCGACGTTTAGGTACATTACGAATACGTTCCGATGCACACCATTCACCATCTTCTGGTGTCGATCGTCGGCGACGTTTTGGTTTATTTGATTCATCATCAGAATCAAAATCGGCTGGAAATTCACTTACATATATATATTTTTGTTTCGACGTTGTTTCATCTATTTTATCATCGGTTTCTTCCTCTTCATCTTCATCATCTAATGTTAAATCACCGCGAAATGATGTTTTAGTTTCTTCACTTAAATATGGATTATTTATAATATCTTCAATTACTAAATCAGGATTTCTATCTTTAAATGATAATTTAGAATAACCTGGATTACATTGTTTCCGTTGTGATTCCATTGAACTGTTAACATTAATTAATTAAAATTGTTATTTTTATGATCGGTTTTATACTTCTATTTATTTATTTACCTATTAGTATTCATAACGCATGGTTCATTGTTTTTAATCGATAATCTATATTCATCAGGATCATCTTCTGGATGTGGTGCTATGTCACGACCATTTAACCAATCTTCATATTTGTCTGGTTGAAACCGTTTAACATATGTATCCATATTAATTTGTACCATCGAACCACTGTAATTAATAAACATATATTTTTTTGTAATTTTATTTATTGTATTGTATTAAGACAAAGCGTTTTTTGTTGTCTCATGGAATTTAATATTTAACACAAGTTTCTGCTAAGAAAAGAATATATCTGTTGGTATGGTTAGTGTTAAACATTTATGGATTACATTAATATTAAACATTAAATAATATACATAGTTTTTATTTATTTTTGAAAAAGGCAATAATGTTAATTGACTTTATTGTCTATGACATTAAATCACTACACCACAATTCGCTTATCATAAAAATGTTAGTAGTTAGAATTGTAAAACTAGATATAAAAATTCTGCGCAAAATATTCTAATAATCATTAATCATATATTTCGTGATCAATTTGCCTCGATTACGACAATATTGAATTTACGAGTTAAGTAAATTAAGGTACTATAGTTTTTTTTTTTTTAATTTTGAATGACTTTATCAAAACGTAATTTATTTATTTTTAAATATTAATAATTTATTTTATTTAATGTTTGTAAATTTCAGACATCTGTTCATTTAATTTAAATGGAAAGGACAAGAAGTGTTGTTTACCATGCCTTGTCGTGTTTGTATTCCATATCGAATGAAATGCTTGTTCAGATTATGGTATAGACAATAAAATATTGTTGTAATAAATAAATAAAAATTTCTTGTTAATTATTTATTATCGATAAAATCATTCATCATCATTAACGTTGATTTATCAATGTCCATAATAGGTATTTCAAAAAATTGTTTTTTATATTTATTATAACAATATTTTACTGTTTATATAATCGAAACTAAAATTTATTATAAATATTACAGGATTACAATATAATTTTACTATAAACACTTTTTATACACTGATTTTTTTCGCATTCGTATTGATTCACAAACAATAATGGGTGATTACAAGATATGTCTAAATTCGGTGTAAATAATTTGTATCATGTGTAATAAAATCTATTGATCCTTTCGGTTCTCAATTAATTCTATTTAAGTTAAACAAATTCCTACATATGAATGGGTTTCGTTGGTATGTAGTAAATAAAAATATTGCTATTTCTTCCTATAGATTGCGCTAATGGTACGATGACTATTCAAACAGATTAAAAACTTTCATATTGAAATAAATCAAACAGTCGATTAAATTAAAACAAATTATAAATATTATATCTTCGACACAATCCATAATAATAAATTTATTTTGAATTTAAACTAATGGAAGTATTGCCCTAGGTGCACTATTTACTGGCTCATCAAAAATTTAATTAGTAGCTTCTTTTTAGGTCTAATGACTGAATATTTTTTAATTAATTTGTTGTTTTTTTTAAATTGGAGTTCGACTAAGAAATATTTATTAAAAATATCAATTACATAATTATTTGTCATTGTAATTGACAATTTTAATTAAACGTTTTGTTGTTCTGTATAAAATAAAAAAAAACTTACCTGCAAATACATTGTTGTGCACGTTTTCCATATTCAATCCAACGTTCAAAAGCAAAATTAGTTGATTCCGCACAATTAAATCCATGATTAAATCCAGAATGGTATCCGAATGGAAATGTTATAATAATATGACCAGCTTCTTGGATGACTTTATTGTATGGAATATTATTAGCCTTTAATATTGATGGATTAATTAGCGACATTTTGTGCCTTAAATATGCAGCACATTTATTATACGTTTTGGTAAAGCAACAATTAGCCAATTTTTCAAATTTTCGACCATATTTTGGTGGTATTGAATACCATGTTTTTGGTTCACCAAAATGTAAATAATTTATAGAATACAAATCCATGTCTTCGGTATGCCAAGCAAACGTTGTTTTCCACATACCAAAATATAAATATGCAGTATTAACGCCGTCTATTGTGATATCATAATCTTCATTTACATAATCTAATATTGTATTTAAGTGATTGATATTCCATACCTATATTTAAATAAGAGAAAAAAAAAACAAATACTATTTTAAATAAATTGATTATATTTGAAATAAATTAATAAATATAATGATTTACATTACAATCTGGATCTGTCAATGAACCATTTACATCAGCGCCATAGATTGGAGCGTGCTTGCCGCGTACCTCATTCCAATAGATTTTTTCTAGATGTGTATAATCTACGTGGCTCGGAGTGGCATATTCATCTCTGTTCGACATATCTCGAAATGCACGTATAGTCATTTCACTTCCATGGCAATTCACTTGCTGATAATATCCATTGCTACCGGTTACTACTTGTCTTATTGGACTTGGTATAACTTTTACCGGTAGTTTATCGATTTCATATCCATTTTTTCTCGGTTTCCATTCCTTTGGTGGTATAATCTGTAAATAATACAATATTATAATTTATAAAACAATTAAAATTTGTCATTAAATAAATAAAGTTGCTTTTAAATTACATAAAAAATCATATTTGCTGTCGTATTACACTTAGAAAATGGTATACAAGATTAGAAGAATTACACTCAAATATATTCTTATACCTTCGGAAACAAATATTAAGGTTTAAAAATATAGGGAAATGTGTTAAGTTATCGTAGCGGAAATATCATGAAAACTATACAATATGAAGGCATAAACTAGCAACATTCTTTTCACACCTTGTTGATAATTTAACCCATAGTCTACTTTTCTTTGATATATGTAAAATTAAGGTTCTGGTCGTTAATTCATCACTACTTGCTTCAAACGCATTAGTTGTCGTCGGTAGACATCACCAGTGCTTTTTCTGTAATTAATAGAACACAACACCTTTTTGAACACATCAAATACACAGCAGAACCAGTCAGCGTTGGCTATGATAGACCAGCTTCACCAGGATGTACCCTACCTTTTTTACGCTTAGGATTCATTGTAAATCCATTTTTCATCTCCGGTCACAATTTTACCAACGGATATTTGTAAATGCAAACAAAATAGTAATGCTGCCCGCAAATGTCGTTTATTTAGTACAACACTTTCCATTTGCATGTGAATAAAAATATGATGTTTACACTTAAATCAAATGTTATATACTACGTTTTGAAGTTTACAAAGGGTTTTCAAGAGCATGTATTACCAGATTCTAAACAGACTATAACAAGACTTATATCTATTAGAAAAGTGGAACTTTGTGTTCCTTTACGTGTTCCTAACGAGTGGACAATATGAGTTGATGATTTAAGTTTTCATAATGAAAAAGACTTGTTTTCTCTTTTTTTGTAATAGTTATATATTTTAAAAACTACATTAAATATTAATGCACAAATAATATTTAAATTAATAACTTATACATCGCAATATATTGCAATTATATCAATGACAATTCAGAGGTAGTTCTAAAATGTCGACTTCTAATATTATTATTTAATAAATAATTACTAAAAAGGTTATAAAATAAAAGGATTCGGTCGACTATTGCATATTTATTTTGGTATGATATTTTGTGAAAATCAGTTAATTAATATAATCAATAATCAACCTAACCACCAAAATATTACAAATAAACTGAACCACTAAATAGTTCCTACAATGGACAACTATGCCTAGCACACAAAGTCTAATTTCATAACTCGGCAAACGTAATTTGTCATTTCAAGGAAGTTTTCTAAAACCAAATTTAAGAAACTTTCATCGAATGGATTTAATTCTTTTGTCAATTGCATAAAATGGAAATGAGACCTGACATGCGTAATCAACTATACATCGCATCAGAAAAAGATATAAAAATTGAATACAACAAAGTTTACTTAGCTCATACGTTTTACATCTATTGCAACTAAGAACTGAAACTGCCATATTAAATTATTTATTTATAAACATTATTATTATGATAATACTAACCTTAGCAATTCCAGCGTGATGGGCACCTTTTTCTTCTATATATTTTATATATTTTGAAAAATCTTTAAATTCTTCGTAAGTTGGACGAAACACCATAATATTTGTATTTTCTGGTGGTGCTGGTGCAGCATTTGCTGGTGATGCAGTTGTTAGTGTCGGTAGTGGGAGCGGTGGTAATGGTACAGCTGTTTTTTTTGTGGTGGTGTCCAGTGGATATATTATTGACGGTCTAGTTATGATTCTCTCCGGCGTTGCAATACGGCTTGGCAGTGGTACTATAAAAGGACGTATTTCATTCCTATTTTTCAATTGATAGTCTGCCTTTGACTTTATTAACATTTTTTGTGTTATGTCTTCTTGTCCTATTGGTTGCATTAGCTGTTGATGATTTATATGCATTTCAGTTTTTTCCGATTTAATTTGAATATCATTCATTGTTTGCAAACGTAATTGGTCCATAGGTAGTAGTTGATGATGTTCATGTGGAAATTCTTGTTTACATCTAATCAAATCAAAATTCTGGTCACTTCTTGCACTAGGAATATTCATTAATTGATTTTGTCTTATATAAACACGTTTTTATCCGTTTTCTATTTAAATACAAGATTATTAATTATCTTCTAAATTTTTGTATTTTTGTTACCTAAAACATTAATCTGGAAATACAAATATAAATATAAATTATAATAAAAAAAAAAGAAACAAAAAAAACACGAGCGGTCGCCTGGTTAAGAGAAATATTGGTAAAGCTCAATTCTAATTTAATATCGAAATAATTAATTTTATGGTTTCGTTGTGTTTATTTTTTGTTATAAATGTATCTAAAAGATTTAAATCGTTGTTAGGTGCACTCAAATAAAGACTCCACCGAAAAACTTTTATAGTTTAGTTAAATAATTGTATAGATAAGCAATTTACATTGTATTTGTTGCAAATTTTCACAATTGTGTACAATTAAATAACAACAAATAATAAAATAAGTAGTGCAGTAGATGGACCGGATAATCGAGTAAATTTTGAACATACAAGAAAACAACACGATGCAAAATGTGCCAAAATAAAAATCAATCGATTTACATACATAAACGTATTTTAATATTACGGACCTACGGTACGAATTTACAATATACATACATAATCAAACACTCATACTGAAAAACACTATCAATTCGGGCCTACGTGACATTTTACCAATTGAAATTTATGAATTGCTTATAATCAATTTATAAATTTCATTTTAAATATATATAACTTACAATACGTTTTTCTTTTCATGATAAATATAAAAAAAAAATTAATAAAATAACACATTACACATTTTCAAATTATAATTATAAGAAGAAAAAGAATTCTATTCTATTTGTTAAAATGAAAATAAAATGGTGGATTTTTTACTAATTTTATATAGGCAAATTTTTATACCTATCTTATTTCACATACCTTTTAAACTTATTTCATTTTTTTTATTATTTTACTCTTCATATAAATGTTAAATTAGTTTATGTATTGTATACGTTTTTATTTTTTATTAAATTAAAATGAATTTTTGTTTAATTCAATACCGCACAAACAATGGATTAAAAATTATTGATGCAAGATATAATCAAAGTTTAGTAAAATATCTCAAATGCAATTTTTCATTCGCATCACACACAACACAACACAAAACAACATAGCACTAGTGGCACTAAACGAATGAATAAAATGACATGAACATGATTACGATCACGTCCAAATTCACAACAGAAGAAATGTGAATTAAAAAAAAAAAATTATTTAGTATCTGGTAGTTTGTAAGTTTGTATGGGTGGATGCAGTAATAAACAAAACCTAATTTTCATTTGTATTTTATTTTACCCATTAAATTTTAGCTTCAAAATATCAAATGTAAATAATTAAAAATAATTCCGAAATAAAAATAAACGATTGAAATTATTTATATATTCTTATAGCAACGTCTGCAATTTTATTTGATTTGACTGAATATTATTGAATTTTAATGAATACTGGTGAACTTTTGACAAATGTATAAAAATTGACATCCAAGTGAATGAATTTTTTGTAAAAAAAAAAAAAAAAAATTGTCAGGCAAGTTCGGAATAGTGGTGTGAGGTTATGAGGCAGAATGAAAGTGAGAGCAATAATAAATATGATAAACTAAATATTGATAAATTACTGCGAAATTGCTTCAAAATTATATTTATTTTTTATTTAACAAAATAAGCATTTGTTTTTCACGGAAAAATAAAATTTAATTTAGTGCTTCGAAATTCATAAAATAAAAAAGGATAAATGTTGGGATGACAAAGTACAAAGGCGAATACGATTTCGATTACAAAACACTTTAATATTTAATTTGAGTTTCAATAAAACAAATGGTTATATATTTTAAATTTGGAGTTGAAACTTAAAAGATTATATAAACACCATTGAGACCATACAAATAACAATCTCATCCTAATGGTTTAATATTAATGCAAATACGATATTAATAAATTATAATAATTCACAAAATTGTAAAACAACTAAGCTTTTTAACATATGTGTGTGAGTGCGCGTGCATGAAACTTTTGTTATTTCCGTAAATTTTCAACTAACATTAAAATGATCGTACGAATTTATGAAATAAAAATGTGAGGTAGATCATATGCATTCGCTAATAGATTTTGTATTCAAACTAATTCATATTCAATTAACGTGAATTGTATACGTAATCGGATATCTACTTTTTTTGTATAGTTTTGTGCAGTGTCACATTATATGCAAATAATTTTAAAAGTTGATATCAATTTAAATAACAGGATTCATATGTTGGTACCATATATTTAATATTTATAAATGCATCTTCACCACCGTGACGTTCCAGTACTTGTAATGTTTCATCAATCAAATCTCCTAAATTCATATTATTTTTTTGCGAATAATCTATACGATCGCCACAATTCACTGTTGAAGCATATTACGTTAAATAAAATCAAATCCATATAACATATAAATTAATTAAAAATTGAAATACTTAAAATTAAATAATAACGGAATAACAAAGTAAAAGAGTTTGTGATCTTGATCTTGGTTTTGTTCATCTCATCACATTAAGTCGTGTTACTCCAAACGGAGTATGCGAATGACATTTACCAAATATTCATTACAGTTATGCAGGTAAATTACTTCGCATGGGATTTATATTAAAATTCATTAATTGGTCCACAATTATTGAAAGATAGATGTTTCCTAATTCCAATATTACTATATGAGTGACTAGGTCAATAATACTGATTGTAATCTTGGCAGTTAATATTTTTTAAACTGATCAATTCAGTAATAAAACAAATGCAAAAGAATGTCTGATTTTACAGAGCGTAAAAAATTCAGCCAGGCGTCGCATAAAAACAGTTACGTGATACCGAATTAGATTATTCCAAAACGTACGAATATCTATTACCGCCTTTGCCAAGACTATTGTTCATTCATCATTGGCACATCATCGTATAAATTCGGATGCTGTCCTTCAGTCATTGGACATTATCACATAACATAGAGCAAACATCCATTGATAACTTATAACTAACGACACCAACGCGCGATATACAATTACATAGCAACAAAAATCCTACGGATGTTTAGCTAAAATCTTTTGATATATCCATTTGATTACAATGGAATATCACTTTGGTATGTAACAAGAAGATATCACACACGATTTTACTGGAAAATTTTTAAATTCAAAGACTTAATTACTACATTAAATTATACTAAATATTACCTTAGATAGTAGTTACCAATAATCAAAAATATAACATAAATATACTTACAATTTCTAATTTTAAATGCATTGAACATTGGTAGTAATTGTCGATAAAATGGCACTAAAGCTGGTCCAATTAAATCCGATGACATAACCAATTGCTGAAGAATTTTTAATGTAACACACATAACTTCTAAGTTTTGTGTATTTAAAGCATCTAATAAAAAGAAAGAAAAAAATGTCATTTTAATTATTCGTTGTTTCATGCATTTTTTTAAACTTACTTTTTATTGGTATTATTAATTGTGGTATAACGGCATAAATTTTATCACCACCTGAATTTAATAAATCTTGCACACCTTGGCGTGAATAAGTTTTATATGGATGTTTTGTTTCGGATAAACCATCAAAAAATAATGGTAAATATAAACTATAATCCAATTTTTCAATATCAACAGTCCATGCAATTTTTTCACCACCTGTTAAATATTCCATTTTAATGGGTAGATCACCACGATCATAAAACAATTTAAATGATGTTGCACCCCGTCGTATCGGTTGAACAAAATGTTTTCCTAAAATTATTCACACAGACAGCGAGAGAGATGAAAATAAATAAATAATTAGGAAAGATTCTGTAATATTTAATTGTAATTGAAATTAAGTTATTTACCTTTAATTTGTTTTGGTGGTTGTAATACTTTTGTATTTTTTTGTAAGGATTCAATTGAAAATGGTTGAACCGTACGTTTGTTATTATGACTATTATTTTTATATACATTTGTTGTGGTTGATTTAACACTTATTATTGAAAATTTGCCAACACTTTTTGCAGACATATTTTATCATATTATTTCGTTAATTACATATATTTTAAAATAAGTAAAATCATTGTGTATGCACATGACCGTAATTAACTTGAATACAATGCATTTACTGTTGAAAATGTGTACATGAATTTACAATAAAATTCTCAATTATTCCATGTAATTCCAACACTGAAAGGGGTGGTGTTGAATGCGTTGCCATGGAATAACTTGAGCAATCAACAAAAATTAATAATGCCACAAATTCATTCAAGAAATTTTTTTTATAAATATGTAGGTCAATCTTTTTTAATTTCATAAAATCAATTATTTATTGATTTATTTATAAATTTAATTTAATTTTACCTCTACTTATAAAAACTTGGAAAAAATAATTATAAAATTATAGTATAATTAAAAAATTATTATACAAATTTTTCTTATTAGTTTTATTAATTTTATTTAAAATATAATTTTCTTCTAATAAAAATAATTTAATATATCTTAAATTTTATAATTGTGTTTTGTTCCAAAGTTGTTGCATTTGTATTTTGTTATTTTCTAATATTAATTTAATTTACTAAAGCGCATTGACTCCTATCATCAGTCTTCCACCACTTTGTACTTGCAATATATATAATAATATTAATTTTGTAAACATAATTTTATCGTTAAAAATAATTTTCGGTTTTTTTTTTATTTCTGTTTTAGTATATTTATGTTGATATCACCAAAAGTGATAAAATGAAAATATTGAAAAAGATCAAGTAAATTTTAAACAAATACTCAATTTATTGTTTCAATGTGATCGATCGAAAAATATTTAAAAAGCTTTTTACATTCCAAAATTAACATCAAATATTATGTCAGGCAGCTATAAAGTGGTCGAACGCTATAGCTACGTGGTTCAAAAATTCTTGGTTGCACTAATTGGCCGATGACTGGAGTCACTACCCTATATATTTTACTAATAAAAAAAAAACGAATTATAAGTAAATGCTAATGTAAACCTAGTATTTTTAAAGATTTTGGTTACAATGTTCACATTTTTAACATGATAATATGTTTGAATTAGAACTGAATATACCTTTTTTTTTATAAATGCAAAAAGTTACACTAAACCGGAAATAAACGATATGATAAAAAAAAAAACTATTTTTTAATTAATGTAAAACTCTATTATGTATGTAACTAAAGCAGAGCGAGGGCAAAAATTATTAAACTTCTAATATTACGTTCTATATAGATATTATACAGAGTATACATAGAAATAATTGAATCTGAACGGCGTAAACCACTGCTGTTAAATAGAATTCTGGCCCCTTGAACCTCAAACTGAATCCCTCTAATAATAGAATAAAACGGTTCGGTTTTGGAAACATATAAAATATACATGATTTAAACCATATTAATGTTAATGTTGTTAATTTTACTAATATATCAATTTTTTTGAATGATTTTCATTCACCATAGATGATGTATGCCAAAAATATCTCTGAAAAGCTACAATCACTTGTTTCTCAGATGAACTGACATCAATTTCAGATTTCATGTACTTAAGAACTCGAATATACACCACCCACATCAAAGGCAACATCATCAACTCATGTTACTCCAAGTGAAGCAAATCGGTCATCTAGGAAATATACATTAAAGGTTAATTGGTTATATTAATTAATATGTTTGCAATTTTTAATGTTCCATCATATGTTTCCTTTAGCAATTTATTGAAGGTTAGGTCAACATAATACCGATACATTTAATTTTCGCAATGTAAATAATATTATTTAGCAATAATTAAATAATAACAAACGAGAAAATGTTAGTAGACTACAAGAATTTTGATTCTCTTGAACTTATATGTGTCATCAGTCGATTATAACTGCAAAGATATTACTGGAAAATCTATGGCTCTTACAGAGTTGAAGTGGATACATTTCTGTAATATATAATTGTTTTTGACGAAATTCAATTACAGTTTTGTCTTGGTTGTATGGTAATTCAACGTAATGTGATTTGCCAAAAAAAAAAAATGATTTAACAATCCTTTTGACAATGTTGGATGGATAAGTAGTAGTAAAGCAATAATAATATAGTATTATTATGGGACCTGCTTTATATGGTAGAAAAAAAAATGATTAATTGTGTTCGTACTCATTACCAATAGAAGAGATTGGAAATAAACTTGTTGAGTTGGTGTATATTGCTTAATAATTTACTTGTTTATGTATGTAGTGTGATATTCCATGAATTGTTTATATTAATAAACACAGAGTTGTGTTATATAAATATGTAATACCGTGTATATCATCACGTTTACAGTGTATTCTAGTTGATTACATATCTTCAATTATATTATTTTATGCTACGTTTGCAATGTTAATATTTATTTTATGTTATTTGATTATAAAATTTGTTTATTGCGCCATTATGACCCATATATTGTCTATAAATATATGCCCTCTAGTTATTTACTTGAATTATTTATCACAATGTTAAATGGACATATATTTGTTTTTATAGACCAATGTAAGTAAGAGGACTATCGCAGAGCTTGTGTTCACATATTAGGTTGAATTTCACATATACTATTTTGATCGATTTAATAGATAACATGTTTTGAAACCAAAATCAAAAGTTAAAAAATTATGAAAGTAAAATGATAGAGCCAATATATGACGTCTACACTTATGTCAACATTTCTTATAATCATGCTAACTGGATTTGTTGACTTATTTACTTTTATAATTAAGAAAAACAAATATTTTTTTAGTTCAGTACGTACAGATATGAAAATCACTAGAACAGTGTATGCCATGTATAGGGCTTTTTCTTATACGAGCCAAATCTGATTATTGCGAAAACACTGCAAAAATCGCACAATTTTAAAAACAATATTATCTGTATGGTATTATGAAATTAGGGTGGTTGCGATGGATGGGTGGATATAACCACACTTACAGCTTATTAAATGAGAGATTACAAAATCGCTAATGTAAAATCTTTAGTTTCTTAATAAAAACAATAAAATCAACTTCAGGTTGCAACTTTTGTAAATAAAAAAAAAAAATTGAGTTAGAAGTATTGATATTTATAGGCCAAATATTGTACCAATTTAAATTTGATAATTTTAACATATGATTTGGATTTCACCTAAAATTGAAAATCAATCAATTAAATCGCTAAACTTCATATGTAAAATTCACCCTAAGAAATATCTGAACGGAAGCCCGGGTATTTCCTACACCTTGGTCGATAAACAAAAATATAAACCATTTTTTTTTCATAGCTCTTGTGCAAAGTTTCAATAAAATCGGTGAGTAACAGTTCCGTTGGTTTACTTATGTTATAATTATTCATTCAATCAATAGAATTTACTTGTAAATAAAGTAACTCTTGGAATGATTTCTATATATATATATGTGTGTTGGCAAATGGTTATGATTGATTTAAGCAAAATTGCTGTACACAGCAAAAAATAAAATCATAAAATTTTAGTTATCCTTGAAACGTATGTAAATCATTATCGGAAAATCCTGATTCTTTTAATAATTTTAAACATAAATCATTAAATGATGTTGGTCCACAAATACAACAATATGTTACGGGATTAATTGTTATCGATGATCGGCAAGATGATGGTGATGATGGCGAAGAATCCGATGTGAATATATTACCACTTAATTTTGATGTAATTTCTAATGATATTCGTCCTATTTCACCGGTCCATGTACTTGATGGTTCCGATAATATATGCATTACAGATAGTCTGAAAAAAAAATCCAAAATATTTATATTATTTAATTTATATTATAAATAAATAATTAATTACCGTTTATCTTGTTCCATAAGTAAATCAAAATACTGACGACACCAAATATCACTTTCAGTTTTATTAAAATATAAAAAATTAATAATTTGTCTGAAAAAAATTTAAAAATTGTACTTTAATAAAAATGTTAACATTAAATTCAGAAATTGTTTCTTTTACTCACAATTTATTACTTGATCTGCTCAATAAATAATCTAGTATACTTAACATAGGTGTTACACCACTTCCAGCCGCCAAAATTCCAATACGTGTATGATTTTTAATATTTTGTAATGAAAAATTACCTTTTGGATGGGATATACTAACAAATGGATTTTCACTTGTTATAATTGTTGATAAATTTCCAGATGAATATGTTTTTATTAACAATGGAATTGTTGCAGTTTTATAACAATCTAATTGTTGTTGTTGTTGTTGTTGTTGTTGTTGTTGTTGTTGTTGTTGCAGTTGTTGTAATGTTACAGGTAAATATGAATATGGTATTGGTGTATAACTCCGTGTTATATCAATTCCTTGAATTGTTGCCGTTACACTTATGTGATAACCAATTGGAAATATTTCTTGTATATTCTCTTTTGATTTTAATATTACAGCATAGGAATTATGCGTTATTTGTTCCCTATTTATAATATTATATTCATAGTTTTTTATTAATAATTTATTTAATAAATCTGTTGTTTTTCTGCGATCCAATAAACCAAAGTTTTTCCATAATGCTGGTTCAGTTTTTTTAAATATTATTTCAATTTTTCCTAAAATGAAATTAAAATATTTGAAATAATATAATATTAATTATTTATTAATTATCATAATCGTAGAAGAAAAATGTGGACGTGTATTTGATGGAGTGCCGGAAGAATATATATTTGCAGGTCACAGAACGGCTATTGTTTACTATACTAATACTAAATCCTAAGAACGTATTATTAAGTGTTAAAAACTTCATGAATAACAGATAAAAAGATTTTTACTTATTACAATGGGAGGTATTTAGGTAATAAATGATCTGCAGTATATCTGAACAATCATCTGTTTAAATCTACTCAATAGTGGGACGGAAAAAGACCCAATAGGGTTCCCCTAAGATGTATTAAAGAATAATACTACTAATGGGTTTATATCAGTATATTCTCGTTTGATATTTGGTATACCCATTTAAAACAGCTGATATCAACTGATATGATATTCTGATTGGCAGAGCAGCGGCAAACGATTGCATGGAAGGCGATGAATTATTTGAATGCCTAAAATATGAATAAATATTTATGAAAATGTGTAGTTTTGTGGTAATAAATTCGGTTATGGGAGCACCGGCATTATTTCAAACATTATATCCACAGAATGATTCGTTTCACTTATAAGTAAAGAGGTATCGATCAATCAAAATAAATTGAATTATATGATCGTTGTAACTATAATGCTATTATATATCAGTTAAATTGTGGTTATAAAGACGAACAGGGCATTGCTCATGTTACAGTTACAGTATAATCTATCGAATTTCTTCAATCTTAATAATGACAATATATAATAAACCGTTGACGCAAAAGATAGTATTTGAAGTAACAATGGTATTTTTATAAAAAAAGATTAGATTTCACTAATTATTACATTAAATATTAAAATACCTGTTTCATTTGATATCCTAAATAAACACGGCCATTTAACATAATGTGCAAATTTAAAAGTACAAATATGCATTGTTCTGTCTATAAATATGTTAATATCAATGTCACAACCATTTTTAAAATGTACACTTATTCCTGGATTACATAATGATTTTGTATAAAATATTATTATTAAATCAGTTGTTTTTTGGATCCAATCAAAACGTGGTATTATTTCAATTTTATCATTTGATATTGTTGTTATTGCTGTTGGATATGTTGATGTTATAGAAGATGATGATGATGATGATGTTGGCATGATTTTTGACATCGGTTTTCCAATTGTTGTATTTAAAAACGGTAATATTGGTGTACGAAAAATGCCACCATTTGTTGGAGATGGTATTTTCGCTACCCTATTATTTGTGTTTAAATTAATTGTTGCTGTATTACGTAATGGTCCAATAAAACATTTTGCTAATATTTGTTCATAATTAACCCATGCATGTACTTCATCAAATAATTTGGTAGCGTCTTTACCAATACCCTTCATTAATTCATCGGAACCTAAAATTGAAATATAAAAAATTAATTTATATTGATAATTTAATGGAAAGATACAATTTTTATTACAAATACATTAATTTAAAATTTAATTCCTAATAGAATTGGCTAACGCGCATGTAATTCTATCCGACGGTGGTGAGTTTGATTCCCTGGTATTGGAGTAAAAATTGTTCAGTATTTTACATACTAAAAATTACTCAATTTTACCAATTCGTTCGTTTATGAAATCAGAAAGCGGATATCTGTGAAAACATGATATTGGTTAAACTCTATATATTCAAACCAATGTCTCTTACAAACCATACTATATGCAGTGATTTGGTTTTGTAGAAGTAATGAAAATTTTAAATTAGTTTGTAATAAAATAACGCGTGATATTAAATTTATTATGTGGGGAACTAATTCACTATATAATATAAAAATGGAATTATGAAAACATTTATCTTTCGATAGTTATAGAGACCAATTGGTGCATTATTATTTATTTCCATAAGTAGGCATTTATCAACTTGACTATAGTGCGGATATATCTATGGCAGACGCCATATGCTCCGTTTGCACATACGACTTGAGGATGATGAAGACAATTGTAATATTTTATTGTACAATCACGAGAATCAAAAGTTTTATATATGTGTATATGGAAATTTTAGAATCTAATCATTACGTTAATTGATTTTAATCAGCGTTTGTGTGTGACGTTTATCTGCGAAAACGTTCCTGTTGACAATTACTTTTTGGAAATTTTATATAATAATAAAAACAACAGATCCAACTTACCACCAGGATGAAAATCGACATATTTTGTAACATTATAAACTTTACCCCGTATGGCTAACCAAGCATCATTTAATTTACAATGTTTAGATAATTCTGTATGACTAACAGGTGTTATTAGACCTTTAGTACCAGCTAAATCACAACCGGAACTTCCTAAGCGTATCCAATCCATTAATGAGTGACCCGGTTTTAAAGCACATTTATTACGTGGATTACCTGTGAAGAATAAATAATTTTGTGAAAATTAGGCATCATAATTATATGTAAAATATAAAAAAAAAACAACACAAATAAAATTATAAACAATATTATGTATGTATAGGTGTATAGGAATCATCACATATCGCAGTCAGAACGTTTACAGGAAAAATCCAATTATAATTCTCATAAAAAGATATCCTTCATGATGGCCAATTAAAAATTTAGTATGCTGTAGTAATAGAATATGACATGCATATAATAAACTGTACTATCGCATATCGCTACTTGGCAAGATCAATGGATTACGGATTCTATATTTTCCTCTCAAAATTTTCTTCTAACAATAAGTAATAATACTAATCATCATTTACAAGTGCTTCAAATGCAATAAATGTCAATAACTTTACATATACAAATTGCCATCAAGGATCAAGAACATTTCCAGACACCTTCTATTAATAATTTTTGAAAATATGAGTATTTGATGTCGCTTTGGAAAAGAAATCAAATGAACTTAAGCAAAAACAGTACGCACACGTTTTATATACTATTACTTTCATAACTTTAGCTCCAGCAATAGAATTTAAATGAAAACAAATACTTTTAACTTCATAACCGATTCTAAACCAAATGAAAATAGTTAAGAGCTTGACTTTAAACTTAGCTTATTTATTATTCCACAAAAATAAATACAGAAAGAAACAGGATGAATTTATAAAAGAACGAAAATTACATGAATGAACAATTTCATTCTATAAATAAATTATAAAAGCAAAAACATAAAATAAAATCTTGAAAATTGACTTTATTTTCATATTATTTACAAAACATGTATGAGAAAGTATTTTTTTCTTGTTTAAGGAAAGTATCCGGCAACTCTTGTATACTTTTTAATATGATCTTTGATATATTTAATATAAGAGATTAAGAAATCAGAATTTCAAACAAATTGTATTTCTGATTGGTACGATATTTAATAAAAAAAAATATTTAATTTTCCTTTGAAATTTACGGTGCGTAACTAGAAGATATAGCGCAAAAATCTCAAGAGAGACCTATTTTATAGATTTGTTATTTGTGTGTAATATTATTCAAATTATCAACAGAAAAGATAAAATATAGCCTTAAGACCGTCTCGTATGCGTATTGATTTGAATAATATCAAAAATATATAAAAAAAAAAGAAAAGAAAAAATTTGCCCAAAATAAATAAGAAATTATCCTTTATAGTTTTGTTTCCCGTTTTTTCCTTTTCATTATTAAAAATAGCTTTTTTCTATCTATTTTGCATACACAATAGGGTTAACCCTTTATCTAACTACATATATTAACTCTTCACATATTCTGAATCTATTTTGGAAACATTTTAACTCATACATACTCGTTGATAAATAATTATAGCACATAGACTTAACGGTCTGTTAATGTTTGTCATTCGCAGCTATCAGAAATAAATGTTATTTTTACAATCCACTACATATCTTCCAGAGACAATACAAACAATTAATTTATGCACATGAATAGTAAAACAAGTGTAATATCTTGCTGAGCACTCGATAGCGCAGTTGCATAGCGCTGAAATATATATATATTATATATATTAATCATGAAATACAGCGGGTTCAAATCCGCTATTTTTCATAGGAAATTTTTCGGTATTTATTTTAATACTAACATTTTTCTGCTGGGTGACCATTTGTTCGTTGATGGAACAAAAAGAAAAACGAATATCTTTGAAAATATGGTGTTGGACGCTATTCAAAGATTAACAATGTCTGTACACACATAACTATGGGCTAATCACCCATATAAAAATAATAGTATTTTGTAAACATCCATCTTTCGTTAATTACAGTACAGTATACAGTACACAATTGGTAAATTGTTATATACTCCCATGCGGAGTAATTTACCAACTTGGTTGTAATGAAAGGTTTATTAGATGACATAAAAGCTCCACTAGGAGCAAAATATGATTTAAAAAAAAGAAATATATCTTGCTGAGTTCTTTTATGTATTCATCCAATAAATGAGGGTCAAGTTTTTAATAAATATAATTAAAAAAAATAAACACATACAAATAATTAAAAAGTACAAAAACTTATTTATTTATGATTTCGTCAATAATAAAAAACGAACAAAAATACTATGAATAATTTAATAATAATTAAAAAATAATAATAATACATTATTTTAATGTAACATTTTCGTCAAATGTTCGTTGTCTAACATACCACAAATTAATTCCAGCGGTATTTCATCTAAATTACCATGTTCTAGAATTATTGTGATTAATGATTCAACTGCATCTTGAAGAATTTTTCTGCGTTCTATTGATTCATATAGTTGTATCTTTACAAACTCACAAAATATTGGATCGTTGGTTGTAAGAAAGTCGTATGATAACCAATGTTCGCAAATACTTATAGATTTTGCTAAACTTGATATTTGATTTTGTTTAGCCATTAAAAACTGTAGTGTTGATATTGTTGAGTTATTAAATTTTAACTCATTTAACATTTGTAGTTCTTTAAATTCGTCATAATTACTATACGTTTCAATATTTTTATCGCCTTTCATTGACATAATAAATAATGCAGTTAGCGGTATCAATTTCCCAAATGTATGCTTAAATTTAGAAATATGATGGAAAATTTTTTGTAATTTATCAATATAATTTAACTTTAAATCCCAATCTTTTAACATATCTTTGAACAGTAATTTACTAATTACATTAGGCATGAATATAGAATGATGTTCCAAAAGCATTCTAAGGAATAGTTTTTCATAGGATTTGCTAAAACTTGTCACAAGATATATAATATTTTGTTCTTCTTCGGGATTATCACAAATTAAAATTGCTATGCACGTTAGTAGCAATTTCTTATTATAACTATTCACGGCTATGTAAATAAAATGTTGTAAAAATGCCATTCTGTTGGATTTGTAAGATGACTCGTATTCACTAATATAGACAAATCCATTGGCTCCATTCATTAACAATATATCAACATATTGTATGTTTCTTTTCTGGACAGCATATAGCAATGGTGAACGCTTTAAATTATCAGTGCTATTAATATCGGCATCATTTTCTATTAGCAATTGTAAGCACTTTGAAAATTCATCAGTAGCAATCATTTTGGTGCAAAGTAAATGTATAGCAGTTTCACCCAAATAATTTTTACCATTTATATCATGATTACAATTTTTAATTAATAATTTGATAATTTCAAATGTCTTTAAGACAGGAACATTATTTTCCACATTATTATTTTGTACTGAACCATAAGCATTTTCATTAACTAATTCATTTAGAGTTCCAGAAAGATAATTTAACCTTTGATCCATTACAGCTGGTTTAATTTTTATATTTTTTGTACGATAATTTGAACACATTAGATGCAATACTGTTTCATTCCATTTAAATGTGTCATTAAAATTTAAGTTTAAATTTTTAATAATGCCATCAAATATTCGTTCAATATTTTTAGGACTTTGTGCAATCTTTGATAATATCAAAATAATTTCATCTAAATCATTTTCAATTGCACATTGCAAAACAGTTTCTCCATTTTTGT
This sequence comes from Bibio marci, assembly GCA_910594885.2. Classification (NCBI taxonomy): domain Eukaryota; kingdom Metazoa; phylum Arthropoda; class Insecta; order Diptera; family Bibionidae; genus Bibio; species Bibio marci. The sequence continues at coordinate 43,785,648 of OU343118.1, forward strand.
TAGTTGCAAAAATGTTTGCATTCATAATTATTAATAATTTTATAATTTCAATGAAATTACCTGTTTTCGCCGAACACAATTGCAACAATACAGTTTCATCTTTTTCATCATTTTTATATTCAATATCAGCTGAGTAATGCAAAAGCAATAGAATCATTACTTCTCTTTTGTATTGGCATGCATAAAATAATGGTGTTTGGCCAATTCTATCGGGTGCATTAATATCGGCGCCATTCGAAATAAGTACCAAAACAGCCTCAATTGAATTTACCGCAATAGCATAATGTAAAGCTGTTCTACCATAATTATCCGATATATTAATGTCCACACCATATTTTAATAGTTCATAAATAACCTGAATACGGCTATATTTGCAAGCTAAATGCAGTTTTGTTGTGCCGCGTTCATCTTGAGTGTGCACATAATTTCTATCATTTAATTGTTCAAATATATACTTGTCAGCATCGGATGGATATAATTCACTATGCAATTTTAAGTTTAGTTCAAAATATATATTTTTTTCCATTGTTTTATTAACTTTATATATTCCTTATTTTAAAGTAAAATTGATACATGCACAAAAATTCTATTTTCAATATTTTTATCGTTTCACTGACAAATATCTTCTAAATTGTATACTTTAATAAATATCCAAAATAAAATAAAAATAAACGTTGTCAATAATAAAAAAAACAAACAATAACAGGTAAAAATATTCCAAAAATCGTATAACAGCGGATATAAAAAGGTACAATTTATTTCATTTTATGTTATGTACATTCTAAGCAACGTATTAAAAAAAATTGTGTTAGTATGACTTTTTTTATGATCAATTTGAAAAATGAATGTAATATATTTTAAACTCAGTTAAAAAAAAATATCCATTTTTTAGTGTTTCTTTGAATTACTCACCGTGATTGGGATCCTTTTCATATTGAACACAAAAAGGCGTTACAAATTTTTTTTAATACGTTGCTTAGAATGTACATAACAAAAAATGCAATAAATTGTACCTTTTTATATCCGCTGTTATACGATTTTTGGAAAATTTTTACCTGTTATTGACAACGTTTATTTTTATTTTATTTTGGATATTTATTAAAATATATTATTTAGTAGATTTTTGTCAGTGAAACGATAAACATATTGAAATAAGAATTTTTGTGCGTGTATCAATTTTACTTTAAAATAAGGAATATATAAAGTTAATAAAACAATGGAAAAAAATACATATTTTGAACTAAACTTAAAATTGCATAGTGAATTGTATCCATCCGATGCTGACAAGTATATATTTGAACAATTAAATGATAGAAATTATTTGCATACTCAAGATGAACGCGGCACAACAAAACTGCATTTAGCTTGCAAATATAGCCGTATTCAGGTTATTTATGAACTATTAAAATATGGTGTGGACATTAATATATCGGATAATTATGGTAGAACAGCTTTACATTATGCTATTGCGGTAAATTCAATTGAGGCTGTTTTGGTACTTATTTCGAATGGCGCCGATGTTAATGCACCCGATAGAATTGGCCAAACACCATTATTTTATGCATGCCAATACAAAAGAGAAGTAATGATTCTATTACTTTTGCATTACTCAGCTGATATTGAATATAAAAATGATGAAAAAGATGAAACTGTATTGTTGCAATTGTGTTCGGCGAAAACAGGTAATTTCATTGAAATTATAAAATTATTAATAATTATGAATGCAAACATTTTTGCAACTAACAAAAATGGAGAAACTGTTTTGCAATGTGCAATTGAAAATGATTTAGATGAAATTATTTTGATATTATCAAAGATTGCACAAAGTCCTAAAAATATTGAACGAATATTTGATGGCATTATTAAAAATTTAAACTTAAATTTTAATGACACATTTAAATGGAATGAAACAGTATTGCATCTAATGTGTTCAAATTATCGTACAAAAAATATAAAAATTAAACCAGCTGTAATGGATCAAAGGTTAAATTATCTTTCTGGAACTCTGAATGAATTAGTTAATGAAAATGCTTATGGTTCAGTACAAAATAATAGTGTGGAAAATAATGTTCCTGTCTTAAAGACATTTGAAATTATCAAATTATTAATTAAAAAATGTAATCATGATATAAATGGTAAAAATTATTTGGGTGAAACTGCTATACATTTACTTTGCACCAAAATGCTTGCTACTGATGAATTTTCAAAGTGCTTACAATTGCTAATAGAAAATGGTGCCGATATTAATAGCACTGATAATTTAAAGCGTTCACCATTGCTATATGCTCTCCAGAAAAGAAACATACAATATGTTGATATATTGTTAATGAATGGAGCCAATGGATTCATCTATATTAGTGAATACGAGTCATCTTACAAATCCAACAGAATGGCATTTTTACAACATTTTATTTACATAGCCGTGAATAGTTATAATAAGAAATTGCTACTAACGTGCATAGCAATTTTAATTTGTGATAATCCCGAAGAAGAACAAAATATTGTATATCTTGTCACAAGTTTTAGCAGATTCTATGAAAAACTATTCCTTAGAATGCTTTTGGAACACCATTCTATATTCATGCCTAATGTAATTAGTAAATTACTATTCAAAGATATGTTAAAAGATTGGGATTTAAATTTAAATTATGTTGATAAATTACAAAAATTTTTCCATCATATTTCTAGGTTTCAGCATATATTTGGAAAATTGATACCGCTAACTGCATTATTTATAATGTCAGTGAAAGGCGATAAAAATATTGAAACCTATGATAATTATAACGAATTTAAAGAAATAAAAATGTTAAATGAGTTAAAATTTAATAACTCGAAAATATCCATACTACAATTTTTAATGTCAAATCAAAATAAATCATCAACTTTAGCAAAAAATGCAAATATTTGCAAACAATTGTTATCAGACTTTCTCACAACCAACAGTCCAATATTTTGTGAGTTTTTGAAAATAAAACTATATGAATCAATAGAAAGAAATGAAAATCTTCAAGATGCAGCTGAAACATTAACCACATTAATTCCAGAACATCTTAAATTAGATGAATTACCGCTGGAATTAATTTGCAGTATGTTGGACAACGAACATTTAAAGAAGATATTAGATTAAAATAATGTATTATTATTATTATTTAATTATTATTCAATTATTCAATTATTTTATATTAAGTATTTTGGTTCGTTTTTTATTATTGGCGAAACCATAGATAAATAAGTTTTTGAAATTAAACTGTTTTACAGTTGCAATTATTTTTGTACTTTTTAATTATTTTTATATGCTTATTTTTTTTATTGGATATTACACTTGTTTTATTATTCATGTGCATAAATTAATTGTTTGTATTGTCTCTAAGAAGGTAAATAATAGAAAATAATACACTCAACGTTAATGCTGCTTATAGATATTTATACTGGCTGAGTCCGGTAGAAGCAAAGGTGTCTTACATGTGAAAACTGTTACATGGTAGTGATAGGATCACAAACAAGTAATTTTTCTTAAAATGTAAATTAGTTTAATTATCCACTACTTCCTTTCACCGCTATCACTTTTCCGTAAACTATTACCGGCTACAGAAGAATTCGTCATCGTATGTTTTTTCTATATGGTTGTGTGCTGGATTTAGGATTTGGAGTATTTTTACAATTCTGTAATATAATACCGACCAAATAAAATATTTCTCTTACTCTCTGGATTGTTACAGTATATTTTCTTATACGCATAAATTGTGATAATTAAATAAAACCTTAATTATAGATTATAATAAAAAAAAAAATATATATATAAATAAATATAAGCTAAACCACACACATACACACCCACACCCACCCACAAACAACATGGAAAAAGGACATACAACATTTGCATATATTTTGGGTAAGTGTTTAGACAAAACATAATACATATTAATTTTCCATTAAAATATCCTAATTCAAAAAATAAAATAAATAAATTGCTGCCACACGCAAACACAACTTTTCAATTCAATTTGTTATTTTAGTTAGAGATGAATAGTTTTATATATTAAAAAAAAAAAAAAAATAAAAAGAAAAAAAAGTGTAACTACTTAAATTGGCCTAATTTTATATAAATATAAAACATAATTCCTTTTATATAAATTAAGGTACACAGACACATAGTAGAGAATTTATTTCAATATCATTTTACGATTGAATAGGTGGTTCTATATTTTATATAAATAAACTAATAATTTTTTTAGTATATACACACACACACACATTTTTATATTCAAAAATATAAATATAAAAAGTATTTTGTTTAACCAAGCAGCAAGGATCTGTGTATACATCAACATCACAAGGATATATTGACTTTACGCAAACATTTTATATTATTATATTATTGTATATAATGTGGATATTATATGGTAGACTATTAATCGCTTTCGGTTTCCCCATTTGGTTATTCCTTTGGCCAATAACCATGAAAAAGTATACGCAAAGAATAAAACACGTGTACGAAGTTATTCTGTCACGGGAATGAATGCTCCACACACATCACTTTTTTTTTTGTTATATAATTTGAGTATACTTTGATTTAATGATTTGAAATATTCTTTATATTTTTTGTATATTCAATTCTTATGGTTTGCGGAGAAGTTTGGATATCGATATAGTAATTATGACAATTTAACATTACATTTCTTGTACTTTGTGTAGGGTACAACATTTCTCTATACATCTACTAAAAACGAATATCAACTACACTACCTAGACTGCCTGGTAATGTTTGTTATACACACTGAATGACCAAATATTTCAAATGGTTGTTTATTTGCACAACTTTGTGTAACATATTGTTATGCATAAATAGGTCAAACTTTCCATTGTCGTTAATCGTATGATGATATTAGATAATATACAATAATAAGTTATTTATGTCAATAGCAGTTAATGTTAAGCAATTGAAATATATACGAACGTTTTAATCTAAAATATTACTACTCAATAAATACAATTATATCGATATTTAATTATATGTTTTGTTGATGTAAATTATTATATAACTAATTTAAGTATTAATTAACTGAAACACCTTTCGCATACGGATACCATTATCATACCTATAATATAATAAATATGCTATGTGTATTGTATAGTATTATATTGTTAATATACACATTTTTATAATTAATCGATTGACAAATTATTTTGTGTGTCCCAGTCTCAGTATATATAAATAAAATATTAAGCTGTCTAAAATCTAATTACATGATGTTTTTACGTATATATCTAGATATATTATTATACCACCGAAATTAATTATCTATATCTCGTAATTACTTTATATATAAATATATTCACGCCTTCTCCCGGCTATATTATTATATTGTATATATATATATGGAACTAATTAATAGATAAACATCAACGTTCCATATAAATATAATATATTGTATATATCACAAACAGTTGACCAATTTTTGAAATTACAACACATTTAATATTACCAATATATTATAAATATATATATATTTACAATTCTTCCTACGATTAGTTAGTTAGTAAACATTTATTGTTGTTATTATTGTTAGAAAAGAATTTTTGAATTTAAAATTCTAAATAAAAGATGCTCACTTTTTCAAATAGCTATAAGAAATTTTACGGTCACATTGAATAACAATATAATATGTATAAAAAAAATTATGTATAAGAAGTTAAAGTATCTATACAATAAATACAATTTAAATTTCATATGGCCACAATTACCTATAAACCTTTGTTATTTATATTTATGATAAACCGATTCGTCCGCATCAATATTAATTTAATGATTTTGTATTTTTATAGTGTATACATTTTAATAAAATTGAAATTGACACATTTTCTCGGTGGTCTAAGGTTTTTGTTGTGCGTACCTTTTTTTTTTCTTTATTTTTATCCTTAATAAACCGATACGCTGAATGATGTACTTAATGTTTTTAAAATAAAAGGTAAAAAAGGAAAAAAATAAAACCATAGCAAATGTTATTTAGTCAAGGGTATTTATTCATATCATATTAATGATGTTTAAATTTAATTTCTTCCAACGGTTGTATATAAATAAGAATATTTCCACTGCGTCCTCTTGTAAAGATCTATGATAAATTGAGATATATTAGATTTTAATTTTTACCATCAAATATGAATTCGGTTGCGTACAGCCGACGGACGGACGGACGGACAGTGGTATAATTAGAAATTTAATTTTTTGTGGTTGAGCAGTTAATTAAATATTGAAATGTGGTAATTTAGTGGGTCCATATTACCTACAAGAAATGGATGTAAAATAAAACATAGAATCGTTTTATTGAAGCGGTTTCCGTTTTCAGTGTTCACATACATGAAATCATTAGTCATGTTGTTCTCGAAAATATTGAATAAAACATAAAATCATGTATTCTGTACGTTTTTTCTATCGACCCAAAAAAATTACTACCTATCGTTTTATTACTAGTACTATTCAAATAATCTTATTTTAAAATGTAATAAGATAAATTTATGAATGATATCACGCAACATATCTATTATGTAATATATGTTCTATGCAAAAAAAATAAAATAAAATGAAGAATTCACCCTCTCTACATAGAAATGTATATGGCGCAAAAAAATAAACTCTTCTTATAATAAATATATTAACTATATTATAATAATAACATTTTCTATATATAATTTCAACAGTTCATGTTCATCATGTGTATTTGCAATCATACAATCATATGCAAATAATAATTTACATCAACTCGTATTGTAAATATTATTATAATAATATCATATTTTCTTTCATTTGTCTTAAACATTTTCATATTTTTCTTATCATCTTTTTTTCGGGCCAACAACAAGCATTGCCATTTGCCATACAGGCAAACATATAATTGGAAAAAATATTCATAATTTTGGGTTGGTAACTAATTCATTGCAATTTATTTTGTGCAGAAAAACATATCACAATTTTAGTGATAGAACGGACGTAACTTTATTTACATTAATTTTGCAATAAATGATAATCTGATGGTGCAACGTCAAGCATATACATTATTGGAAAATGTGCCATCAGATAGTATAATCAAGCCACAATAATTTTTGTGATGAGTGACCACACATTTGTGGGGCTTTGGTGGAACAAAATATACTTTTACAATTTGCCAATTCTGCATTGGTTTTTTTAATTACATTGTTCAGTTTGGTTATAGTTGTTGAATAAACACTTCTATGAATTGATCGTGTGTTTGGCTCTGCATGGTAAAATTTCAAATTAGACATTTCGTTTGCAATTTCACACCACCACCTAAACTAAACATAACCTTCTTTTGATCGAAAGCAGTTTTGTATGTTGTTTACGTTGGTTCATCTTGCTTGCTTCAAGATATTTTCTCTTTCCAAGAGTTTAACCAATATTGTATATGCAAAATTACGTCAAACGCCAAATTCATCTCAAGTCATCTATAAAAATAGCAAGAAATTAGTTACCAACCCAATAATATAGCTCACCAAATAAAAAAATATGTGGTTATCTATGAATATGTGTGTGTGTGTGTGTGTGTGTGGTATATGATGCCGTGGTAAATAAAATATATTTATTATATAATAGAAATGTCAAGTACTATACATATTTATATTATATAGTAGGACTTATTTTCCACCCACTTGTTTTACAACTTCAGTAACTTGCTATGATAAAAACCCCCTGTAGCATATACATTTTTATATAAATAGATATATATAAAATAAGGAAAAGCAAAATATTCTTACCCTTGCCTTTTTTCTATATAAATAATAAATGGGTGTACCTCATACACATTTTGACTATATTATTAGGATCAGACATTTTTTCGGCCTATACAATAGTATATTAAAACGTGTTTGTACACCGCATTTGGGCAGCAGATGTGCAACTAACAAAACAAATACCAGATTGCATTAGAAATAAAAGAATTGTGCGCAAGAAGTATGTGAAAAAAAAAAAAAAAACGTTGTCCTTGAACGACAAGAAATATTGGTTTCGATAATATAAAGGAATCACCCGGTGGTAAATATACTTTTGTGGATATAATAAAGATATGTATCTATAAATCTCTCGACTATATAAGTATATTTATAGAAAAATGCTTAGATGAACATTATTATTTTAACTTCACTGCTACTACAACTACATAACAAATCATATAGAATTTAATGGATAATAGCGTAATAATAATTATTATATATTATCAACGATTTCGAATTTGGTATTACAAAATGTAGAAGTATAAAGTAAAACCGGAAACCTTTCATATCTTCGAAGAATGAAAGCTATTTTGTCCAGCAGTTGAATTCAAACAGCAGAGAAAGGTCATGAATGAAACATCATAACTTCATTATATTTTTTTTTAAAAACAAAATTCAAAGGGTAATGAAAAGAAATTTATTCGTGTGAAAACGTGACTAAACCACATAGAAAAAAAAAAACCCTATCACTTTCATGAATACAAATTGTAAATAATTTTCTGTGTATAATTTCTCATATCCATTAATTTTAATAAATATTAATTATCTACATGTTTCTTATTCCTTTTACATAGTTAGATTTTGGTATTTTAAATACAAAATGAGAAATTAATCTGCATTTCGTTACTTAGGTTTTTGTGTATATTCATTGTTGCGAAAATGTATCTGAATAAAAGTGCGAAAAAAACATTGTATAAATAACAAATATTAATCTTTCTTGTTATTTTTTTTGGCTCAATCAACAACTGCAGCACTTCAAGAACAATATGGTATTTGTATTTTACTCGAAACCCCTTCTGCTGTGTTGTTTATCGTTTATGTTTTGTCAAAAAAGGAAGCCAAAAAAAAATATGTGGGAAAAGGTTTTTTATTTTTCTTTACATAAGACAACAAATAACATGTAATTATTGTAATGTATACGATAAGTACGTAAATAATATAAAATTGTGAAAATACCACAAATCTAATGTTTTAACCTTATGTCAACCCCTTACACACAATGGTGTACCAATTTAATTTCTGTGTAATTCTTTACGATAAAAGTGTTTTATTTTTTGAATAGCTAACTAAAAATTCATCATACATCCTCCGAGCAATGTGTGTGTGTGTGTGTGTGTTGTCAATATCAATATACGTTAAATTGGTTTTGAATAATGTGCGGAAAGGATAAATTAAATGTACTATATATGCGAATGTGAACGTGAAATTCTTATTGTTACGTAGATGAATACCAAATATATCGGCAAAATGGGTGATAAAATTTCTATGCCAAAAGATTTTCTTGTTTGGGTTGATTGAAAAGAACATCATAGCAGACGTAGTATAACATTGAAAAGGCGTTCAATCACAATATCTTATAGATCAATTAATAGACCCATGCCTAGAAATGATCGTGAAATGAAATGAAATGATCGTGAATCAAATTTTCAATCAATAAATCGATTATAAATCAATATGGTAATGATACCATTGTACTGAAACCAGATGCCATTTAAAGTCCACGCCACGATCTAATGGCGTTTCAATCATTTACGATTATTTTCACTCCAAATTTTGTTTGTTGACATAGACATTTAACCAGAAATGCAAGCTTCAACAAAATTGATGGATGTTTGGATGCGTATATAGATGAAGTGTTAGAACATTTCTTGATGATTTGTTATAGTATATATACTTATATCAAATAGTTCAGGTTGTATTCAAACTTAAAGTTAAAAAATATCTTTTATATAGACAATATACGTACATTGTAAGAGAATATTATTAATGGAAAATGTTGTTTTAGCTACATCATTTGTATATTTTATTTATGTACATAAGATTGATTATGCTCCTTCGTCAAGAATTAACATATATATATATATTATTTATATCATATCATATAATAAAATATTATATAATATAAAATAAATGTGTATAATATACAAACTTTGAAACGTATCCTCTTGCATTAGATTCATGTTAACACGTAGGCAGCACCTTTCTGCCGATGATAATACAGATGATAAAAATTTATTATTATTGTTATTATTGTTATTGTTATTTGTGTTATTATTGTTTGTGGTAGTTGTTTTATTTCGTTGTTTTCGCCAACCACATAATGTCATGATTTTATATCTTTACGGCTTCTTTCATGTATTCGGTAAATTTCATAATTTTATACACTATTTATTTAAAAATTATTCCATATATAAATGTTGTTGCCGTTGATTGATCTTGTTCGTTATTTTTTTTTTTTTTGTTATACAAAGTTTTATATTATTATTACTTTCGTTTTTTATAATAAAATTATTGAGTGCGTAACACAAACAATTTTTAAGGGAATGCAAAGCAAGAAGTAAATGCAAAAAAAAAATTGTTGATAAAATTTGATAAAAAGGATTTCATACAAAATTTATAATGAACTTTTGATTAATCTAAACGACAACTTACAGAAACCATGAAATTTTGTAATTTTTCATCTAATTTTATTCCAATACCAAATGTGTGATTGGGAATTGGATTACACACAAACAATTTTTATGAAATTCCTATATACAAATCCATCCAGTACAACGGATTGTTTGCTGAGAATGGGATTATAGAAACAATTTTCATATACATTTTCTACAAAATAAATAATATCCACATTAAAAATTAATGTGCAGTTAAAAATTCATAAGCCGATCAAGTTGAGATACCTTCCTATCAAAATTTACCTTTAAACCTATTCAATCAGCGCACGTTTTTAAATATTTTCCAATTTAAAAAGTTACACTGATACAAGTCGCTCTACGAACTAGTTGAACACTCCACGTGTCTATGATACAAAAAGTGTTGTTACATTAATGTGATTTTACTTTAAACATTATATCTATTGAATTAAAAATGGAATATATAATTATAATCCCCCGCTTGTATAACCGGTAACAAATATAATTTCATAAAGTTGGTTTAGCTTTTCTCACAGAATTTCACTATTTCATATTCGGAATGTATATGTTTAAAATCGATGTAGATTTTAAGTTGGGATTAAAAACCAATCGTTCATTAAAAATTAGATGAAAATTTACCAAATTGACAGGATTCTGAATATATGTGAGATTTAGAACAACTGAAAATGAAAAAAGTGACATAATTGAAGATATTTTTATTGAAAATAGAGATTCCACTGTATTCATTCACACAAAATATATATAGAAAACTACATAAATAAAATTCTAAAAAACCATAATTTAGCTAATTAAAATAAAACAAATACAAGCATACGCGCACAATTCATCATTCGTTTTTGCTTGGTATATGGAAATGGTATAAGAAGTAAAGATAAAAAAAAACTCATAGGTAATAATGAACATAAAAAATTAATTAAATGCTAATAATAATATTTAACTTTTAAAAGTTAATTTTGACATTATTAGAAAATTGAATGAAGTGAATAAGAAGAAAAAAAAATAATAAAATAAAATATAAACACACACACACACTTTAATAAAACATTTAATATAAAATTATCGCAACCATAAATTTTTTAAAAATATGAAAATTTCTTTGCATTCACAAGCTTTTTATTATGTAGTCATTAAAAAAACAAAAAAAAAATTAAATAACCTCGTCCCGCGCCAGATAACGCCGAGATAATCTTAAATAATAAAACAAATAGAAAATACACGCATCATCCAATAACTAAATAAGCAATCGCGTACAACAGTAACAATAACAACATGGAAAATATATATACAAAAGATTTTCCATTTCCATACATTAACAAATAGGAAAATAAATAATGTAAAAATTACGCACGAAACACATCATTCAATAGTTTTCTGTTTACTAAAGAATTTTCTTTTCATTCGCATTTTCGCAACTCGTAACATATATTTATTTTTATGAAAAATGAAAATCGTGGAAAATGTTTTAGCTCCATATATATATAAAATGGAAAATGTAATGTAATGGTTTCGATTTGTAGCAGTGAATGAATGAGTATTCTCTCTGAATTTCATTGTTTTCTCTGTGTGTGGAGCAATATATTTTTGTGGGGTTTTTTTTATACGTTACGTTGTTATCTTTATATATTTATTTATTTATTTATTTATTTATTTATTTATTTATTTATTTGAATATATAAATAGGAGACTCGACGATGTTAAAAACAAAAACTAAAATATACAGGGTGAGTGATTAGGTTAATAAATGTATCGTACTTTATTATAGCAAAACAAAATATAGAGAACAATAGTATAAATATTTGTAAAATGGGTATATAGGGTATAATTTGGAGCTATCTAATTTGTAATTTTGGTTGATCACAATATCCATCGATGATTCGGTTATACAGACGCAATTGTCACCCCAATATGTGTATGTATAATATTTTGAACGCCGCGCATTGTAAACATCGTTTTTACTCAAGGCAGATTTCTTGACTGCCAGCAATAATTTGAAATACAATAAGATAATAAAGAGTGTCGAAGAGTATGCAACATTATCGAAAATGGAATAGATTGGGATTGGGTGTATATGATGGTGATGCTAAAACTGATTTCTTTGTATAACTCAATGCCGAAGTTGTTTAACAAACATATATTTACATATATATTATAAGCGCATTTAACCAGAAGGTATCCATATATTGGCTATGTTTTATACAGATTGTTTACTGCCTACGAACGTAACTATTGACTGTCTATACAGGCGTATTCATAATAAATAATAATTATATCAAAGGTCACAATAAATTCATTAATTATATACAAACACAACATCATAAATAACAAGGTATAAGAAGCAAGAGGCAAGATTTATAATTTAATAATATAAATAAATACCAAAATAAAATTTAATTATCATTTGTAATTTCATTTAGTTGAAACCGTTTCTATAATACTATATAAGTGCCTGCCTACATATATTATAAAATACATTGCTATATTAAGTTGTACACAATCAAATGACGTTCAAATAATTATATCATTCCGTTGCTAAATTATAAAATTTTATTTAAATGGTATTACCATTTTTATCTTCCATTAACAGCAATAAACATTATTCATTTTACAATAATTACCAATTAGGAAAAAAAATTAATTCTCAATCAATAATATTTTTTGTATATTGTTAATATTTTACCACTCATTATTTATTTGTTTATTCGTTTGCTGCCAAAGGGACAACGTATTGGGTGGGATTTTTTTTTTCAAGTAACATATTAATCCATGGAATTTTATAAACATTCATTACACGATTATGAACATAATATTTATTGTATTTTAAATTCCTTTAGCGCAGTGGAAAACCACACGTGAGATCATTGTATACATATTTGTTTAGATTTTTGAGTATGCATTATAGTAACATTAAACATTTTAGTACTTTATTTTTGGATTGTGATGTGAATAGAAAAAAAATACATTGAAACTATCTAAATTATTGAAAAAAAAATAAATGTGACACATAATAACGAATTTGATGAATAGTTATAGTTATATTATACATAATGTGTTCATATGGAAAGCATATGGCAAATAAAAGGTGTAGTAACTTATTGGTGAAACATAACGAAGGTACAACTTCATAGAACTAATGTGTTTATTTTTTATGCCATTAAATAAGACCATTGTTATTTTTTATAGACTTTAACATAATGTGTTCATATGGAAAGCATATGGCAAATAAAAGGTGTAGTAACTTATTGGCGAAGCATAACAAAGGTACAATTTAATAGAACTAATGTATTTATTTTTTATGCCATCGATCTAAACAAATTTGAAGCCAAATCTGATTAGCGGAGTGAGACGCGGTTGCTGGTAACATATTACATCCACCCAAAGTCGGTTAATTTGCGTACATGCGGAAAAACTGATCACTTCTTCTGGTGTGGGTACATACATAATTTATCAGAGCTTTGTTGGAAATACTGAGCTTCAATTGTTAATTATAAGTTATATTAAATAATTGGTGCGAATATGGCATCGCATGTCTACCAAAGTTAAGGGGGTGATACATTCTCTATATAATATAAATAAAACGTTAGAAGTTATTTTTAGTATATTCTAGAATTTAAATTTTTCAAGCCACTTATATTGAACAATGTAAATTTATATTCAAAAGAATTTTGTCGGTGATAAATCGTAATAATAACAAATCATATGGATGTAAATGTAAATGTAAACATATAAAATAAAATGTCAATCAAGAAGTTGATAAATGATCTGTCTATTCTATATACAAGTAATGCTATTAATATATTAATTTATTGCACTACCATCAAAATATTGTTTATGTCCTTTCGTTCACTCCCACTAACCCAGAGCATATGCGATGAAGAACATAAAGTAAAATACATTTATTATATATACAAACAACAACAAATCTAATATTAAACCTTGAAGTGTTAAAAATGTATCGTAGAAAAGTAATAGTTTCTTATTTTATCTTAATTTTTATTGCCTACAATTTACGACTGTGTAGGCAATAAAACTATAACAAAAATCAATAATAAAAATTATTTGTGTCGTTGCCTTCCTAACATTTCAATTTTTACAACATATCTAAGCCGCCATATACACATAAATATACATATAAATAAAATAAAACGTAATGCACACTGAAACGACGTCGTGAGCAAAGACTAATATGAAAGAGTCCTATAAATTCGTTTGAAGGAAGAACTTATCGGCTGATAAGAAAATATTACAAACGCATGATAATAATATAATTTTATTATTTTTTGCCTGGAGCAGATCAGAAAAATTTAAAGAATAAACTGTTTAAAGTTATTCATCAAAAATCGAAAAGTTTTGACACAATATAGTCAGAGATAAACATAAGTTGCACTGAAGAATATGATGGGCCTAATCATCACTGTCATATACAAAAATAATAGAATTAGAGTAAAGTGTATTAATCTTATACATATTTCCAATCTATATACCGGCTATAGAAGGATAATACGAGAAGTTGCTACATAATTTATGTGATTCTTTAGTATATTGTTAAATACTTATATAACTTTTTATAACATAAATTATGCACTCACCCGTTGCTGATCCAACGTTAAGTTGACGCACTGTTACAGATAATGGATTTTGTGGAATTTGTTGTTTTTGTAAATTGTTCGATACCAATAGATTTTGCTGTTGTGTACCACTTGATTGCGTCGCTGAATGTTGTTTTTTAAATTCATGTTCTTTGAAATTTGTTTCTGTTGTTGTTGTTGTTGTTGTATTTTCTGGTGTAATTGTCGTTGTTTTAGCTGCGATCGTAATTGCTTCAATTGATACATTATTTGTAATATTTCTTTCCTTTGATAACGCATCATTATTCATATTTATTTACATACAAATTTAATATAATATCTTGAGCTAGGATTGATTAACAATCGAACGACAATATAGTAATAATAAATCGGCTGTAAAATACTACCTACAATGATAAAATAAATAAATAATAAATGATTATATTAATTCAATTATATAATTATTTAATAATATTATTAAATCAAATTTCAAATATTGAATTAAATTGAATTTGTACATATTTGAATATATAATTGATTAAACCATTCTCAATGAGCTAACAAAAACAGTAGAATCTTTTCTTTTCAACGATTTATATTATAACACAAATTGAAAAGAAACATTTTTCTACAATACAATAACATAAAAATTTCAATTTAAATAGTAAACACTGTGTAAAAATTCTATAATTTAATTATATTCGTTCTCCATTCATTTAATATTAGACGTAAATTGTTTAATGAAATTAAATTACAATATAAAATATAATTGTATTTGATTGAACATATAAAAAAAAAAAAAAATGGTATAAATATAAATCAAAGTGGTTTTATATCTACATTTATTTAAAGAATTTGAAATTTATGTGTTGTTAATGAGTTATTCACTTACTTCTGTTTTGAAATAGTTAAATTGAACATATAAACAACGTGTCGTATTGCCTTTATGAATTATAATAATATTAATATATATGTATATCTGACAATTTTCATTGAAATTGGTGAAGCATATTTGATTCTTAAAATTTAACTTTTAATTCTGATCTACGGAGAAATAATAATTTGCCAAAAAAAAATTGCCTATAATAAGAATTTATTTATAAAATCATATATCGGTTATTATTTAACTTACAAATTTTTGATAATCGGTAAAATGCAAGTGTTTCATTAAAATAATACATTTTATTTATAGGATTCGATTGTTATTTAGTTAAGAAAATTGTAAAACTTTCATTTGTTATTAATTATATACGTAATAATATTGTTTGGCTTGGCCACATGCTTGGGCACAGCATCTGAAATTGAAAAACATAAAATAAATAATGTATTAAATGAATTAAATAATAAATTGAGGTCTTTAAAATCAATGTGTAGCGATTTACTCGGAAATTAGTGGATACACTTTGTAAATGTAAATAATTACACATGACATACATTTATCCGATAAAATTATAGAATATAGATTACAAACCAACTAAATTATATAATATAAATATTAATTTTTTATCTATTATGAAATGTTGATAAATTATTGATTGAATCAATATCATGTTTGCATTTAAGAAGCATAAATACAATTTAATAAAAAGATAAAAAAGAAAAGAAAAAAAAAAGGTGTTCCATATGGCGTTAAGGTAGGAGTAGGAACTAAATTACAGATATTAGTTATTTAACGAAATGTCCATGCAGTGATCAAAACTATGACCATCTCGAGTTCACCGAATATTTCCAAAGAAATTAACTCGTAAAATTTAAGCTTGAAATGATTTTATTCAACTCACACACAATTCCAAAACATGTAAATCTATTATTAATATTATTATTATATATTTTTTTTCATAATACAATATTTTGATATTTCTAAATAAATGTTTTGAGGGTCTTATGAGTTTTATGATAAATAATTTAATTTAATTTTATTATCTATAATTGTAATAGATATAATATTTTTTTTGGAATTTATTTAGCCGATAATTTTGTTTTTATATATGTATGTACCATAAGGATTGTTGTAATGTGTATTATTATTTTAACATGCGGACATTTTTGCTTTTATTACAGTTTGCCATTAAGCAAATGAAGCATTTTACATTACAAAGTTTGCATTTGAAATATTATTTTGAAAATCTTTGTCTTCGAGACGAAAAGTATTGTGCAATGATGTAGCTTTTTATATTTTAATTCAATAGCCACCAAGAATCAAAAGAAAATTTGCTTGTTTTATATTTCGAGTAAAAGAAAAATCCAAATTAGTTTTAGTGCACATTAAATGATTACCGATTATTTGCATGTACATTTCCACAACGTTATTGTAAACGAAATTTGTTAATTAAACAGGGCTACGTACTGAAACCTGAAACGATTTATTTATATCAAAAAAACAATTAAATTATTTAATAATTTATATAAAAAGAAATGTATTAGATAAATGTTATCAATGTATATAATTATTTTCTGTACGGATGAACATTTATTATTGCCAAATCATTTGTTTCTGCTCATACAAACTAACAATTGGCAAACATACCATAGTGTTTGGGATAGAAATTTGGAATATTTCTGTAAAAAAAATAAACTGTCGAAAATTAGATCGTGACGATGCATCATAATATGAAGTATTAATTTACTTAAAAGTAAATCTTTAATTGTATCGAATAAAAATTAACTCCTTGAATTATAGTTTTTTTTTCTTTCTACATTTTAAAAATATAGGACATGTTCGAAAACATTTTCAAATAAATAAAAAATTGCTATTTTTAAAATATTTCAGTTTACACAAAATTTTATGAAAATGAATAACTTATTGAATAATTAATTACCTCTTATCATATTTTATATGTTTAATAAATCATCTAATAGTTAAATTTATATAAATTATCCTTATTAAATAATAATTCTGGCAAAATAATATTCCAATCAATGGCGGCAAAATATAATCCTACTAGTTTTTTTTAATATGAATATCAATTTCTGTAATCGTTTGTGGTATATGGAATTTACGGATTACGGTATCGTTGAGTTCTTCTTTGCATTTGCTTGTGTGAGTGTGCAATTGACTCAAATTCTTCTGTGTAGGTATGAAAACCGATGATTTAATAGGGGAAATAAAGTACAAACTTAACAGTACTTCGTATATTTTATATAAATATTCTCGTATGTTGCTTAACTGCCTGTAATTTATGTATGTATGCGTATGCATCACCAAAATCCCTATATACCACAAGCCCACAAACTATATATCTACTACACTAGTGCAAACTCAAACTCAACACTGTCCCACAGAAAACAGCACTATCAACTTTCCATTCCAATGTCATATAATTTTTTTGGAATAAATGTTATAATAAATAAACAAAACGAAAATTAAATATTAATAATAATAAAATTGGAATAAATAAATAAAATAATATTATTTTATTAGTTTTTTCTTTTTTTTTTTTTTAGATAATAGATAGATAAGATAATTGTTGACTGTCGCGTCGTGCTGTGGTCTAGTCGATTGTATTTCTCAATTTTTCAGTTTCATGCAAGTCAAACTATTTATTAGTAATTAGTATAGTATTGTTTTCTGTTATTGGTGTTTCGATGTTGTCATTGCTTAGAATTTAGATATTAATGTATACTTTGATTTTTTATAATATATAATTAGCAAACTATAAGTTTTTATATAATTTTTAATAAATTTTATCCGTATAGTAATTGTTTCCATTATAAAAGTGAATGAGAAGACAAAAAAAAACGTACATTTTTGGGTGTGTTTTATATTCACATAAATAAATTATAATTGTGCGTTATCAATTATCATTAAACATATTTTAAGTTATATTTAAAAACAATATATGAATCAGAATATTAAATAGGTAATGAAATAAAGTATTTTGTTTTCTATACTTTTTTTTTCTATATAACAAAATAGGCACACAACTATTTCGATAAATGATAAGTGTTTATTTACTATACTAAATTCCATAGTCCAGTCATTGCTTACATTATTTTTTATAAATGTATGTAAATGTAAATAGTCCACGTAAAATTGATTATTGTATAAATGCATAAAAATATAATCAAGTATAATATAATTATTCCTATACCATTGTATAAATACACGCAAAATTTTTTTATTTTAGCAAAACTGATCGTATGAATATCGCGACGTACACATAACCACAAAAAAAAAAAAAAAAAATCAATAAAATTTATAAAATAGAAAATTATAAAAAAAAAAAGTTTAAGTGAATAATTTTTTAGTAAAAGTATATATTCTTAATATTAATACGTTTTATTCCGTATAATTTATCGAAAATAAAGAAGAAAATAAAACTAACTTGAAGTACATGAAGAAATCATAAATTCATCTGTCCTGAGAATTGATATAAAATTCTATCCAAATTATAATAAATGCAAAAGCAGCAGCAATAGCATCTAGTAGTTCAAATGGCTAAAGTACATAGGAAATAGAATATAATTAATTTATTAATTATTAATAATATTTATTAAATTAATAAAACACCTTTTTCACGATAAACTCTGAACAAATTGATTTAATAAAAGATTATAGAAAAAGCAACATTCACACAGCACTGACCAAAAAATTATGAAACAAAAACGAAAGGAATTTAGAAAAAAAAAAAAAAACAAAAGCACATTTGTCACAAAAATATTAAAAATAATATTTTGTCTTTATATGAGTTAACTGCTTTAATTTAAATTTAAAATCAAATTTATGTTTTATGAATAACAAAAAAACTAAAATTAAAGTAGAAAATAATGATGATACAAAAATATTTTGAACATATTCTTATAAGATAAAATTATCAGAATTTTTCTACAATTCCTTCGCTCTAGCAGTTAAATTGATGTTTATTTTTAGGATATTAATGGAAATTGGAATTTAAAACCTAAAACCAATAGATCTCTTAATACAGACAAACATTACCATATTTTCAAAGATATTAGATTTTCATTCCATATAATTGAATAAATAACGTAAATTCTTTGTCACATTTGAAAATTGTACGTATTAAAATAAGACCAAGAAAATATCTTATGTAAATTTCGTGAATTGATAAATAATAACATTAAATAAACATGTTTTGCTTGCCAATACATAATTTTTAATTTATATTTATAAAATACTAATGAGTAACATATTTGATTAAAACAACATTCCATTAAGTAATCGAAAAATTTTTCTTTTTTTTTCAGATTAATCTTCACATATACTTAAGAAATAAAAAGAAAAAACAATACGGTGGCGGTTTCAAAATATTACAAACAAATACGAAAAAAATCCGACCAATCTTCTGGTGGCGGTGATAAAAATAAAAAATCAAAAAAATTAATAAGAAGACTACGACAACTGCGACACAATGTTATATTTACATATTTGATAAATTATTTTAAATCAATGAATATTAAACATAAATTTAAAAATACATTTAAATCATTTCTCAGAAAAAGTGCTCAATTTAATTTTAAGACATTCATTATGTCTGCATTACCAAAATCATCATCATCGTCGTCGTCACCATCAGGATCGGAAACCTCATCAGCAGCAAAACATCAACCACTTCAAAAACAATCCATAGCTAAAACAATTGTTAGTTTGATTCATCGTTTATTTTTATTATTCATTCGATTTGTATCGATAAAAATTTATGGTAAAAATGGACCAAAAATGCCACCGATTAAAGATTTAATTCTATTAGAATCTGCGACATCATTGGCACATAAAATTCGGACACGTAAGGTAAATCAATTTTACACATTTATTTATAATTTGGCAAAACTCAATCCACTACTACACATACATATTAGATTTATAGGAAAAAAAGTAAAACTGAAACTATATATGGATGAAGCTTGAAGTGAAGAATTAAACAACGTAACAATCAATTGAAAGGGTGACCGATGTAATTAGAAAAAACAATAAAATCGATCTATAATACAATTATACGATGGAGATAATTTCTATATGGTTTTCCGCCGATGTGTGCGTTGTATTGATGGCGTTGTGTTCACCGATTATACTATCTGTACAAAACTGCCAACTACCTAATTGAATAATACTTGAACTATGGTTAAAACATATAATTACAGAGATTCTGCGTTTATCCATATTGAAACTTAATTGCATTCAATATTCCTTCACATTTATATTTTGATAAAGAGCGTAGGTAATGAGGTGTACAAATGAGCATAATAGAATAATTTAGCAGATGTATATTACCATTAGAATCCGATGCACTTAACATAACATATATGTACTAATAAAAGAATTAGGATATGGGTATAAGTGATTAGAAAGAATTGTAATACGATATCATCCATATAATATTATGAAGATATTGTTTGGCCACTCCACCATTTATGATATATATTTTAAAAAGAAAATTAGAAGAACATCATTCCAAGATGTCCCCCTTACGAATAACAATATATTCAGTTAGTGAGCCTATATTTTGATGATCCTATATGAAATTATATCTTCTATGGTGGATGGGTATTGGAATGTCATTATATGTCTAAAATATATGTTTTAATTCCACAACAACAACAAATCTGAAATGTTTATTTAATAAAATATCTTTATTTGTTTTTTATTTTGTGCAGTTAACAAGTGTTGAAATTATGAAATCATTTATTGCACGTATTAAAGAAATAAACGAAATATTTAATTGTGTCGTTGATGAACGTTATGAGGATGCATTAAAGGATGCAGCTGCTGTTGATGAATTTATTGCGGCCGGTAATTATAAAATTGAAGAATTACAAAGAGATAAACCATTTTTAGGTGTGCCAATATCTACAAAAGATTGTATAATGGTGAAAGGTAATAACATTTTTTTTTGTCTATACAATTGTTAAATTAATTATAAAGAAAAAAGGTGGTTTCGACTCTGTTTATTTTATTTTATTTTGTCTTATCACAAAATTTCCGTGTGTTATCGCATTATTAGTTTTATTATGAAATTAATAATATTTAGACAAGTTAAATTTATAATTATTTGATAACTAAAAATTTACAATAAATGTAAATTAATTTTATTGAAGAATTTCAATTATAATAAATAATATACTTTAATATTATTAATTCTGTGCCGTTTATTACAAGCAACACGCAGACAATAAATAATTGAAAGATTATTTAATAGTAAAATGCAAACATATTTCAATGAAATTTTAATATTAATTTAACTAAAACGATGTTAAAAAAAACATAAAGTAAAATAACGAGAGAATGTCGTCATCACCTTTATTTTAGGAATGATCTAATGTTTGTGAGCAAATATATTAATTTGTTAATGATACTGAACAAATTCTACTGTTACATATCATCAATATTATATTTATTAATTATATATTTATATTTTCTAATGTATTCCAATAAAAGGTATGTTACATACAGCCGGATTATATGCTAGACGTAATTTACGTGGTGATAAAGATGCTGATGCAATGCATTTAATGCGTAAAGCCGGTGCAATACCATTTGCGTTGACAAATGTATCAGAATGTTGTATGTGGTAAGGCGCAAAAAAAATAAATATTCGATCACATTTTCAAAATATAATTATACAATTGTTTTTTATTTTATAATACGAATTAGGTGGGAAAGTTCAAATCCAGTACATGGACGTACACGTAATCCATATGATGCAAATCGTATTGTTGGTGGTTCAAGTGGTGGTGAAGGTTGTTTGCAGGTAAATTAATTATGGTATATTAAAATAATGTATAAAAATTCATATTCGAATTGTGTTGTAACCAACAGCAGACGTAGCATCTGTTTTCTTGGCAGTCTTACTGTTGTAGACACTATCATAGAGTCAGAGTCTCTTTGAAGAATAACATAGATAAGAGCATAATAATAACACAGACACACAGTTCACACACAAACACAACAGCAACAAATATTACTACTTCAAATATTAAAAAATAAATATTCAATTTTAATTAAAATCTATAAAAAAATATTTTTAGGCAGCTGCTGGATCACCATTTGGTTTAGGCTCAGACATTGGTGGTTCAATACGTATGCCAGCATTTTTTAATGGTGTTTTTGGTCATAAACCATCTAAATTCATTGTGTCAAACGATGGACAATGGCCGATACCATTTAGTGAAGAAGTAAATTCATATTTGGGTTTGGGTCCAATGTGTCGATTTGCCACCGATATGAAACCAATGTTAAAATTAATAGCCGGTAAAAATGCAGAACTTTTAAATTTAGACGAACCAGTTAATTTATCGACAATTAAATTTTATTATCAAGAAAATGATGGTGGTGGACATTTAATATCACCAGTTGATCCGGACATACGTAATGGTATGGAAAAGGTTATAAAACATTTACAAACAGCATTAAAAGTGAAACCAAAACAATTACGTTTGGAAAAACTTAAAAAATCGACAATCATATGGTTTGGCAATATGAAAGAATTGAATGGAGCTGGTTTTGATTCACAATTATTAAATTTAAAAGGACGTATCAATCCATTTTTAGAACTATTAAAATGGTTATTTGGTTTATCACATCATACATTTATTGCAATAATGACGGCATTAACAGAAAATACTGGTGTTCAATATGGTACACCAAAGCATACATATTTAGTGCAACAACGTAATGAACTGTTAAAAGAAATACAAGATTTATTAGGTACGGATGGTGTACTTTTATATCCAACACATCCAACTGTTGCACCATATCATAATGAACCAATTGCACGTGCATTAAATTTTAGTTATACCGGCATTATTAATGTATTAAGATTACCGGCAACATCAATACCGTTGGGACTTGGCCGTGAAGGTTTACCAATTGGTTTACAAGTGATTGCAAACGTTAATCAAGATCGTTTATGTTTAGCTGTTGCATGTGAATTAGAACGTGCATTTGGTGGTTGGGTAGCACCACCTGTTTTAGTCTAAAAACTTCAAACATCCATATGCACACACACACAAACACACAAACACAAACACACAAACACACGTTGTTGTGCGCTCGAACAAAAGTTGAATATATCATTTTAGAAATAATAAAATTAAGTATAGTTTAATATAAAAAAAATATTCCTTCTGCAATTTGTTATAATTTTTATTTTCAAGATTAAGTTAGAGATTGATTATTCACAACATTCATACGATTGACATCGTAGTAGTTTGGTATCGTATATTTAAATTGTAGGAATAATTATCAGATTTGGTAAATATCAAAATACTTGTAATTCACTATTGAGCGAGTGAAGTCTGAACAATATATTGTTTTGGATTGTATTTTGTATTTTTTATTATGCCAATATTTTTAATCGGTATTTTTAGTTTTTTATTTGTTCAAGGTATTTAAAGTATTCAAATTTAATAGAAATAAAAATTTATAATAAATTAAAAATATAGAAATGAAACTGTGTTTTGTAAAATTAAAAAGTAGTCAGTTAGTGTCGATTACTTACTTAAACAACTATATACTTTACGAAGGTGAATCAGAACAATTTTATTAATTCCAAATAATTAGGCAGTAGAGAAGGATGTAATGGGAAATTAAAATAAATTAAATAAAGGGTTAATTTGAAAGTCTTCTTATAAAAACTATACCAATCGTCTAGTTGTAGGTACATTTTAAGGTAGGTTTTACCTATGCCACACGCTCAGGAAATCTAATTAACAGATAGTAGAGTTGTCATCCAACCTCACCAAATCTCTACAATTTATCATTAATGCTTGCGTTCAAAATTACAAGGAAATGGGGATGCACATACGCAAACACAAACTTCTGTAATGTCTTTTTATTGCACTAAACCACATTTTTAACAGCATTTGAACAAGTTATGATGCAACTTTGATAACAACAAGACTGGTTCTGAAGTTTTCGCATGGAGAGAAATACCTACGAGAAATCCTATGCACTCAATGAAGATTAAATAAATAAATTATTTGTATATTTGATTTTTGAAATAATCGACGAAGTTATATGAGTATGGATGAAAGCCACAAAAATAGCTTTTACATATTATTTTATATAATCGTATACCTACCGCCAATGAAACAATTATGTTAAATGAGGAATTGAATAATCCATAAGCCATAATTTATTAACTGATGTCGTTTTAGATGTAATTGTAAAATAAAAGAGGGGAGAGTGGAAGCAGTATTAATATTATGGAGGAATCTTGATAATGACCTAGCCGTAGCATATTCAAGAGGTGCCCGACGTTAGCTACTTGATTGCACAAAATGAACTTTACTTCTGTGATTTTTATTATTATAACTAGCTTCTCTTAGATATTTTAGTAGGTTAGCAGTTGGCATTATTAATTTTCTACAATACTGGTATTAAACGGATTAAAGGGTATAGCTTTTCTTTTATTATAAATAATTTTTATAAAATGGTAAATGTTAATATTTAGTTAATAGTCAATGATAATTATGCGTTTTGATTAGTAAAATATTCCAAATAAAACAAATACAACTAACTTGTAGTTGAAATTATAAATGTATCATCTTGTGGTCGTGATGATTCTATTAAATTTATAAACAGAAACCAGAGGTTGTGTAGTAAACGTTAGCGATTAACCCACAACACAATTTAATAGCAAAAGGTAAAACAATATAATTAATTTATAAATTATTGATAAAAAAAACGTAAATTAATAAAATATTTTTTTCACAATAAACTGAACAAAATCTAATAAAAATAGATACTATTAATTAAATAATCACCGAATATTATACAATAACAACATTTCCAATTGGGAAAAGAAAACTTAATGCTGCTGAACGTACTCAAACAATTTTATCAACATTTTGACAGATAATTGGATAAGAAAATTATATATACATACAATCTAGTCAGACCCACAATAACGATGCTATTGCTAACAATTATTTTAAATTTAGATCTGCCAGATGGAATTTATGTTAAATAATAATTATAACAAAAAAATTTATATTCTAAAAAAATTCGAATCTCTTAAATTTAACTAAAGTGAAAAAAATATTAATTTTGCTGTACAATTGTTTATGTTAAATTCGGATGTTGATGGTGATGTATTGAAAGAGGCGGTGGCAGTATGATGGTTGTTTTGGTAATATTTAGACGGTTCTAGGAAAAAAAAACCAATCCGTTATATAAATAAATAATGGATGATATTATATTAAGTTATCATAATTCATTAATACGTAAATCTGATTTGGATTTATTGACAGGTCCACATTGGTTAAATGATATTTTGATATCATTTTATTTTGAATATTTAGAGAATAATATATTTGAACCAAATAAATGGGAAAAACAACAAGAGGTTGATATTGATGATGATTTATTATTATTTGTGTCACCAGAAGTAACACAATGTATAAAAATTATAGAAAATAAAAATGAAATTAATATATTTTTAGAACCACTAAATGCTGGACGGAAAAAATTTATATTTTTTCCAATAAATAATAATGAAACCATGTATGCCGGCGGTTCCCATTGGAATTTATTAATATTTTCACGTCCCGACAATACATTTTTTTATTATGATTCGTATGGTGTCTATAATTTTCAACAAAACGAACTAATTGTTAATCGTTTAAAAGGTCCATTAAATTGTGAAAATGCACAAATTAAAATCGTTACAAATTGTTTACAACAAACAAATGGATATGATTGTGGATTACACGTTTTATGTACAGCCGAAAATGTTGCTAAAAATATTTGTGAAACAAATGAATTCAATGAAAATGTAAACGTTGGGATAGCAGAGATTTTGGTTAAACGAGATGAAATTTATAATATTATATTAAATCAATAAAAATGTATCACCAATTTATAATTTATATAATATTTTGAAAATAAATGGGATTTTATATATTATCCATTTAATATAAAAATGCATTTGTGTGAAAACTGTTTTTGAAAAACATTTTTAGCCTTTTTTTTCTGGAATAGTTTTTTAAACGCATCAATGTCAAATTTTTTAGATCTTTACAATTAGCATATTCGATGATTATTTATTTGAATGGGTGAAATATTATTTTTTCTATTCATTATAACGTTATCTTATCTTTTACTATTAATTATTTAGTATTTAAATATTATTATACCTGGCTATAGATCACAATTTGTTGTTATTCTTGTTTAAATTGTTGCCAACATTATTATTTTAGCAGCTAGAGTTAATATATACATACACACAAAAAAAAACCCAAATTTTACAATTATTTATAAATTGATATTGCTATTATTGATGAATAACAATTTTAAAAAACAATTAACACAAAAATACGTTTTATTAAAATAAATTGATTTTATAAAAGGAAAAAAAAAATGATTTTAGGTTAAATGGAAATTAGTAAAAAAAAAAAAATAAACCAAAAATAGAAAAATGACAGTTAGCAATTCACAATAATAATTTTCATTCCAATTTTATATATTCCGGCATCCAGAATCTTATGTGAGGCATGTTAAAATTGAACATAATGAAAATGAAAATTTAGTAATTGCGCCAAATTTCAAATGCACACACACAACAATTGCATATGTTCATCAAAGTGTATAAAAAGAAAAATCAATCAATCACACAAACACACACACACACATATCACAGACAAATTTTTCTTTTCTTATTAATATACTCAACTTATAATATAAAAAAATAAATATATATATATATGAACAATTTTTAATATTAATTAAATTATGCACTTACCAATCATTCATTTTCAGATCATCATCATAATTAGAAATTTATAATTCATCTAATAAAATATCCAAATTTTCAGTGTCCATATCCTTTGTATTCTATAGCTTTATTTTATAAATTACAAAACAATTTTATATTATTAATCATCTGCTAAATTAATGGAATTTTTAAATTTATTTATTCACATACAAAATATCACACTTAATATTTATTAGATTTTATTTTATTTTAAAGAAATGATAAAATTCACGTAAGGAAAACCAATTAATTAAAAAGACATCACTACAACAATACGATGGTGTAGCGGAAATTAGGAGAAAAGAAAAAATAATATTGTATTGAGACATTGCAATATAAAAAAAAAATCAAAATAAGGGGAAATCTTTCTGGCATAAATTTCACCGCCTTTTATTATTTTCTCTTTGCTGGTTCCGGTTTAGTAGTGCGCTGCAGTGTTGTGTTGCTGATCGGTTGTGTGTTTATATTGCATTTTTTTCTTGCACAAATAAAATAAAATTTAATTAATACAAAGTGTTTAGTGTTTGTGTGTGAATAAAAAAATTGAAAAATTCCATTAACAATTGAGGATGATTTATAATATAAAATTGTATGCAATTTATAAAAATAAAGTTATGGAATGCAATGGATGGATATGGACCATATTTTATTTGATGTACTACAATTTATATTTGGCCGGAAAATGAAATGAATGATTGATATACGGTAAGTACATATTATAAAATAATTAAAATAAAATTAAATATATCGTATTTATTTTTTGTATTATAAGTCGTGAATATAGGCAATTAGAAAACTAATATTAAATTAAACGTAGTTACGAAAAATCTGTCTGTGATTTGATAATGTGTGTGTGTGTGTGCGTTTGATTTTTATTTTCTTGATATATATATACGTAAATTTGTGTATGTGTAATAACATGAATATAATAGGATATGGGTATTGAATATAGTATCAAATCGTAGTACTATTAAAAAAATATATCCTTTTTAAAAAATTGTTTGTACACATAATTTCATTTTTTGTTTTTTTTTTTATAAAATTGTTTCTTGGTGGATTTTTATTTGTATATATATAAATATTATATTAAATTTTATACAAATATGTGTGTTATATGTTAACTTATAATGTTTCGCTTTTTTTTTCTTTTTTTTTTTTTATTTATAATTATTATCAATAAAAACTATAATTAAATTATACAATAATTAAACTATAAATATCCTAAATTTTATTAATCATCAATTTATTATGTTATCTTTAATCTTTCTCTTTTATTTTCTTAATATTTATTTTTAAGTCACACAATTTTTTTTTTGATCTTAACAACATAATAATAATATAGTAAAATTATTAATAATACAATAATAATAATAATTTTTCTTTTTTAAATTTGTATGATATCTTAAAAATAAAAAACAAAACAATTTAAATAATTTACACTTTATACTTTTTTTTTTTTAAACTCTACACATAATCATTTTTTGTTTTTTGTTGTTTTCCATAAAATAATTATAATTTATGTATATTTTATTAACAAAATAATTACTCAGACAAATAATTATATATAATTATCTTTTTTTCGAAATAATACATTTTTTAAAATAAAATAACGTGTGTGTGTGTGTGTGTGTGTAATAACATAAAAAATTGAATTTGTTAAAAATAAAAAGAAAGTTTTAATGGTAAAGTGAAAATAAATGAAAAATGTTTAATAATATTTGCATTATTTGCACTAAAGTAATAACAAAACAGAGAGAGTGGTTAAAATACGTTTAAATAATTTATCCTGTATTCAATCTTATAGTATAACAGAATGAGAGCAGGCAGTAATTTTATTAAAATAAATAAATTATATGAAAAAAAAAGCAGACAATTGTACTACGAAATATATTCTACACAAAATATTATGAAAAATTGTATGCTAAACCGGGTGAACATACGATGGATGCAGAATCATTAGTTTTATAAAATCATTCGTAAATTGATAATGTAAATTAGAAATTGTGTATGTGTGTGTGTGTGTGTGCCATACGATAAACTTCAACGTTTAAATTTTAGTAACAATTGAAATTGTGTAGTTGATTATTTTAGTGATAGATAAACCAATTTGGTTTTTTTTTTTTCTATTTAGTGTAAACACTTAATTGAATCATTCTTCTAGATAATTTTCTCATTAATTGTATAAAAAAATTAAATTTAACTAAATTTATTATTAGCATATTTCCTTTCACTTGCTTTGAAATTAAAAATTTGCTCTAAAATACAAATCAATTATTATTTAAATTAGGCATTAATTATTTTTTTTAGATAATAATTAAAAATATAAAATAGTACTAATAATAAAAATAATAATAATAATAAAATAGTTGAACAATATTGTTCGAATTTTCTAAATTTAAAAATACAGTTTTTTTTCTAATAAATAATAATAACTATTCCATTTATATCAAAATGCACTGATATTTTGTTGTGATTTTGGTGAATATGTTGGTGAGATTTGTTATATTATTCGGAATCACTTTGTAATATAAATATATTGTTCGACAACCAGAAGATAATTGCTAGGCATATGAAATGTCCAAACAAATGAAACGAATGTGTGTCTCATCGATTAAATTTGGACATATCGAACAATGAAAATTAACCGGCGGCGAAAAACCATTTCAATAAAAGTGTTGTTATAGAAAAACATTATTGTATGTTATCTGAAGGTACATAAATTGCATTGTGCTATACATTCATGCTTTATTTGCCGTTTAGATTTCGGCTTCTTTAATCAAACAAGATAATACTAGTTTTTTGTAAAGTGAATTTTTTATTAGCATAGAAAAATTACACTATTGCCATGACTTTGACGTACTGCGTATAATGGCTCTTATGAATATTGTTATTGAATGTTTTCCTTTAACTACAATACAATTAAATTTATAATTCTAATTCTAAATTAATAAATTTTGATTTAACCATTGCATTGTCTTTTAATTTAACTTAACAATATGGAACAGTTATTATTAAACACCCTGACATCATTTTTTTTTAAAAAGCTTTAAGTTCCAGATTTTTATTTAATTTTTTTTTCAATTAATAAAATAAAAATTTGTAGACTTTTGGCAGTATATAATAAAAAATACAAAAAATAATGGCTTATACTAATAATAATGGTAGTAGTAATAATAATAATAGTAGTAATAGTAATAACCATAATAGTAATAATAATAAAAATAATAAAAATAATAAAAATAATAAAAATAATAATAGTAATAATTATAATTAATATAATTGTAAAAATTAACTTTATTTTATTGTGACACCTTTATAAAGCTTCAATATTTTGTTTTAATGCAAATGTTTTCTGGTTTACCAGACATTGGATTGAAAAAAAATTGAATTGATTCCATTTGGAATATTAACTAATGAATGATAGGTGTGAATGTTGCGTATAACAATAATTATAAATAAAGTAAGATATTAAATGTAATAATAATAATAAAAAAAAAAAAAACCGCTTAACAATTAGATAATTGATTACGTTAAATATCGAACGTATATTAATTAGAAAATTATTATTTTAAGACGACTTTAGTTTTGTCGATAAATATAATACATATACAAAATTGCAAAAAAAAAATATAATTGAAATATGTCAGGGATGTAAAAATTAAGGAACATGACTTTATCTAAATATGCAAATGCTAAAGGTTCATGAGAATTCCTTTTTTTTTTTATCGGTATACGACATAGCGTTTAACACATCGACTGAACAATGCGTCTACTAAATTATTGAACATGAAATGTTACAGTTAAATTGCGTACAATTACTTGGAAACACCTTTCGGTACTGAATAAAATATTATAGCAAAACAACATTTGAAAGGAAATCGAATGTATGGAATACGAAGGGTATGTATGTTAAAAACTACTGGCAGTTTATAGTATAGGAACAAAAGTAGTATATGTTGATGGTAAATAGTAAATTGAAATATTATTAATTTTCGTGATTTAAATTAGTGTACAAATCAACAAACAAACAAATTTATAAAATCGATTATTTAAATTATTTAGTACACGAGAATTTTATCCAAGAAGCACAAATAAATTCTACGTAATTATATTATTATAAAATTTTTATGTCTATACCCGTTTTTTGTATTTAATAATATAATTAATAAGTAATAATTATAATATAATGCACTAATGTTTTTAATTATTTTAATTAAAATTTTTCTCAGTCTCTTCTTTTAAAAATATATACGAAAAAAAAAAAAAAAAACATTAAACAATATAAAAAATTATAAAAAAAAAATCAAAACACTAAATATTATGATAAAAATAATATTAAAAAAATAAAAATAATTGACAAATAAATAAATAAATATAAAAAAAAAAAAACTGAAACTTAAAGCTTTTTAATATTTATATTTTTAAAAATATATATATTTAGAAATTATATATATTTAATTTAATTGATGCTTTCAATTATTATTATTTTTTAATTATCATTATGAATGACAAATTATTATATTTATTATTATTATTATTATCTAACATTAGATTTTATTTAAAATAGAAAAATCATAATCAAAGATTTTAAAAATAATTAATTTAATATTTAATTAGGAATATGTAAAAGTGAATACAAGACAGTACAATTTTAAAAAATGATAATTAATTTAATAAAAGAAGAACAAAAAAAAAACAAACAAATAAAAATCAATTAAATCTAAATGAAATATGGAAGACAAAAAAATAATTACACAAAATAAAAAATATCTATTTTGGTTAGAAAATATGAGGAACCGAAAAATTATCTTTAATTCAATTATCGGTGAGAAATTTAATAATTAAAAAGATATTAACTATATGTGTGTGTGTGTGTGTGTGTGTCGATTACAGGCAGATTGATTTATTATTTTATTTAATTTAATTTAATTTTTAGTTAAAAATTATTTGTGTTCCTTTGTCTTGTTCATAAAATTATTTAATTTCAATTTTTATTAATATTATTATAAATTTTATAAAATAATATTTGGAATTATTTAATTTTTTAATTATACTTTTATTCTCTATTCGTTAAAAAAAATATTCTATTTAAAAAATAATAAATTATTTACACGTACAAAAAAAAAAAAAAAACGAATAATAATAAATTATAATTTCTTTAATTATTTTTTATTATTTTAAATATTTATTTACTTTTACAATTAGTTTTATTTTATTCATTTACTTATTTGTTTTTTTATTTATTTATTTCTTTTGAATTATTTTTATTATGTTTTTAATATGTTAATTTAATTTAATATATCATTTAAATTAAAATTAGCATTATCTAAGGAGCTAAGTAATTCTTGTGCTGAAAAGTGATTAGAGTCCGCTGTCATTTCTAAAAATTCCATTGGAAAATCGGCCACAGTAACACTCGGTGAAATGGCTACTGCTGGCGAATTATTATTATTATTACTATTATTGTTATTATTATTATTATTATTATTATTATTATTATTATTATCATTATTATTATTATTATTATTATTATTATTATTATTATTATTATTATTATTATTGTTGTTATTATTATTATTATTATTATTATTACTATTATTATTACTATTGTTACTATTATTATTAATATTACTATTTGGTTGATGTTGTTGATGTTGTGAAACAGTTGCGGCTGCAGTTACAGCAGAGTTAGCAACAAGCATTGCTTGCGAGGTTGTTTGTTGTTGTGGTTGTGCTGATGTTTGACTAAATGTAGCCATTGCAGTTTGTTGTTGTTGTAGTGCTATTGTTTGATTTTGTGACATATGCATTGAACTCATGTGCATTTGATTTATGAGATTTTGTTGTTGAGGTTTATGTTGTTGTTGTTGTTGAACTTGTGGATGTTGCGCTTGCTGTTGCAGTGAATGATGATGTTGTTGCATAAGCATGTGTTGTTGTTGTTGCTGAGTCAACATTTGTTGTAATGCATTATTATTGTTACTATTACTATTATTGGCAATGATATTATTACTATTGTTACTAGCAGCATTACTGCTATTACTATTACTATTACTGCTGTTATTATTACTGTTTGCATTAGCTATTGCTGCATTTGCTTGATTTTGTGAATGCAATTGAGATGCGGCAGTTTGTTGTTGTGATCGCATCAATGCTGGATGCGGTTGTTGCATATGGCCAGGATTCATTTGCATACCGCCAGCGTTACCATAACCACCTTTAATTATAAATAACAATTAATATAAGATTACATAAATACTATTTTAAAAATATAATATATAAAATGAGGATTGATTTTGGATGGGTATTTTCATACCCATCAAATCTTCTAGCGTAATTACAATTTTGTCGTTTATCGAATTCTGAAAAAAAAGAAGCATTATCGTGTGTGTGCTCATAACATTATATATATATAAGTCAATCACGTATATATATAAATAATTCATATAATAAATAAGGTAACATCTATATCGAAACATAATTGTAGGAGTAATTTACCAACATGAATGTAATGAATGATACATAAGAGCTATATGCTACGGTTAGAGTAAAATGCCTTGATGATAGATTAATGAAGAGCAACGCGTCCATTTGTTTCCATATATTGTAACCATTCCATTATTCCATATGTTATCAAGTGTCTACTATTCATGACACATAAGTTGATCGTAGTAACCATATGAGATGTAAACTAGTTAATTTAAATTTCTGTAAATTGGTTCGAAATTAGTTAAATCTGTTAACAGTTAACTAACAAAAAAATACTATGATTGAAATTGTGTAGGTGGTAAATGATAATGATAATTCAGAAAGCAATGTTCACCGGACTGCCAATTAAAATTTATCTTTTTACATTTAATTATAACAAATTTGTACAATGCTCAATGCTTTCCTGATAGATGAAACGAGTGTTAAGTTATCGATCTTAACACTTTCTGTACATTGAAAATAAAGATACAACATGCCAACTAAATTTAAACGACTTCCAAATGATATTAAAATACAAAGTTTATTTAATGTTATGCAAACAATGATTACCTTGCATATGAGGATTAATTCGTACACCGCCACCACTAAAACTTAAATTTTGTTGCTGTTGTGTGTTATACATTTGTCGCCATTCATGTGATTGCATATTATCACCGGGCATTACTTGTACATTTGGTGGTCTTTGTGGATTACCGGCGGCACCACCCATTCCACCATATGGTGTATTCATTCGATGAAAATTCGATTGTTGATGTGACATATAAGCTGAGTGATGTGATGGTCGTAGCATTTGCCCTAAAATAATAAATTATTGTTAATCTATGTACTTTTATTATTCTACGTCTATAATACAATAAAAAAAAAAAATTGGCATATGTATATTTATAGAATATTCATTATGAACTACTAAAAGTACTATATAACACACAATACCCAATAAATTAATTTTGTTTGCTATAGTATAATTTATAAAAGTTATTTAACCTTGATGCTGACTTGCTCTTCGCATATTTGCTGCTAAACTACTATTTGGAAATCGTCCTACCGCCTGTTGATGTAACAAATGGGCTTGTGCTTGTGCTTGTGACATTTGTGTTTGACTAACTTTATAGTCGGGCGGTGGTGGTCGAGGACCAGTTCCCATAAGTTGTTGTTGTTGGTGGTGTTGTTGTTGTTGTTGCTGTTGTTGTTGTTGTTGTTGTTGCTGTTGTTGTTGTTGTTGCTGTTGTTGGTGTTGTTGTTGTTGTTGTTGTTGTTGTTGTTGTTGTTGTTGTTGCTGTTGTTGTTGTTGTTGTTGCTGTTGCATTTGTGAACGGTATAGTTGTTGTTGCATATACTTACTATCATGTCGCATTATGCTTCCCATAACTCCACCACCATTTACAGGACTTGCACCGCTTGTAGGTGTTATTGCATTTGCTAACATTGGATTTGGTCCACCTATACCACCAACACCATTAGCACTTGATAGCACATTATTAGTGTTATTATTACCAGCAGCAGATACAATTGCATTTAAACTAGCCATATTTACATTATGTGTACTAGACAAAGCAGCACTGGCAATGCTACTACCGGTAGTAGTAGCACCACCACCAATATTTCCCATAATATTTTGATTTAATATTGATGCTGCTGTCGCCGCTGCTGCCGATTGTTGTTGTGTTACGCTAATATTTTGATTATGTGCTCCATGTACTCCTCCACCCATATGATGTTGATTGATTGTATGATTTCCTAAACTCATAGTTTGCGCTTGACTTAAATTAATATGCGTTGTTGTAGTTGTAGCTGTAGTAGTTGTTGTTGTCGTTGCACCCACACCCATATTCAAATTATTTACAATGGATCCTGCTGTACCACTTAAACCACCAATACCACCACCGCTTACGTTACTGGCATTATTCACATTATTTGCGTTAATACCAGCACCTAAACCAACGCCACCGCCTGCCCCTCCTCCATGAGCAACGTTACCGGCACAACCAATATTGGCATTAACATTTGATGCACCGCCACTAACATTTGAACCTACATTTGCGTTTGTATTAGGTATATTATTGTTATTAATATTAGTGGCATTTGCCGAAATATGCTGAGTTTGTGAAATATTTATCATATTGGCGTTACTATTTTGTGATGGCATCATATTTGATGGACCAGTGACCGTCGGTGTACAACCTGATTGCGCTAAATTTATACTACCGGCTTTTACACCACCACCACCACCACCACTTGCTGTTGCTGGTACATTATGATTTTGTGGTTGTCGTCCCAATCCACTGGCCATATTTTGTTGTTGTTGATTAGTCATATTACTTTGGGATCCTCCTGTATTTGGTCCTACATTAGCACTACCTTGTGGCGGGTGTTGATGCTGTTGATGCTGATGATGCTGTTGATGTTGGTGGTGGTGCTGCTGCTGCTGCTGGTGGTGATGATGGTGGTGATGGTGATGATGTTGTTGATGTTGATGTTGTTGATGTTGTTGGTGGTTTTGTGCATGCTGTTGATGTTGTTGTTGGTGCTGTTGTTGCAGATGAAAATTAACTGTTTGTGTTTGTGATAATGAAAATGCTTCATTTGTAGTAGCTGTAAAAAAAAATTTGGATTTAGCATAAAATGTTACAATCAAAAAAATAGGGGCATATGTTTTAAATTTGATATGTATTTTTACACGATAGAACAAAATTTATGGTTCCAATATATAAGCGAACCATTTATGGCTGTGCACTGGTTCAAAAATCGAATGAAATGCGTATACTGATTGTACGTGGAAAATACGAGTATATGGCATGGCCAATATTTCTGTAGTCAGACCAATAGTAGGATTGAGTTTTTTTATAATCGTAATTGATTTAACGATTTTATCTTATATTTTTTAATTTATATAATCGTGAAAATTTACGTGTCGCATTTCTTTAATATACGTTGATGGAATACCATTTCCACTAACCGTATTATACCAATTAAAATTTATACCCGCATTATAAATACTTAAAATATACTATACTCACTATTACAAAATTGTGGATTATTACTATTTGTACAATTTTGTTGATGTTGTTGTGACTGATTAAAATATACACCTTGTTGTGCAGCTACCGAAAAATTACTTTTAACATCATTGGTGCTTAAATTAAAGTGTTGACCTGCAGTGACCTAAATAAATTAAAAACAAAATAAAATTAATATGGCAAACATTATTTGATATACAATAAATATGGATAGCAAGAAAAATGGATAATAAATAAAACGCTTTCTACACACATTACTATTGTTATCTAGCCGGAATCCATACAAAAAAGGACTAGCCTGTTGTTCAGCGAAATTTTATTTTGCATAACAATACCAATCATTTGACAACTCCGATTTTATAGTCGTCTTATTGAGCACCCTATACTATTGACGGACCATACATTATTGATAATCACGTGTGATAAATAATATAAAATACCAAAGGACTAATAGATAGTTCATTAAGAATAATATATGTTTTAACGGTGGTGGTTCAGTGACGCATTGATTAAAGCGCATGCCATATTCAATCCACAGATTGGCAACATAATAAAATATAATTAATTATTTATATTACATTGCGTTGAACTGTCCATCTATCTTAGACCGTGATTACATATCTTTTTAAAATACATGTTTTCTATTGAACTGCACTATTATAATACTTATTATTACTATAATATTAATATAGTGTGAATGTGAATTAAAATATGATGATACTTTTTATTGTTAATAGAAAAAAAACAAAAAGAACTGAGATACGCACACATTTTCTATATACATTTTTTTTTAATTGTACACACAATGCGTCCATATAAATGTGTGTTTATATTATAGTGAGATTGAGGCTATATAGGCGGCAAGTGAAATATTATTATTATAAATAACATATTATTACAATTTAGTTAAAAAAAAAAAAAAGAGTCTATTAAGACGAGAAAAAATGTACAATCAACATCATTTGTGTGTGTGTGTGTGTGGAGCCTCCTCTCGTCCGCTTCATTCATTCATTCCTTCATTCATTCATTGAGCACACATCACGATGCAAATGTACCACTGTTCTATAAAAGAATAAAATGCGATATATAAAATAGGTACGGATATACCTCTGTACCTATATGAGATTTGACTGTTATGACATTGAGGTCATTGTGCTTTATTGTGGTGACTTGAGCAATGTATATATAAACCGCATTATACAAAAATGCATTACATATTTAACTAAAAATTCTCTTTCGTACTCTACTATATTTAATATTAATAATAATAATAATTATTATAAAATATAGAGATACATAGAACAACATACATTTTACATACATCCACCACCTCTGTAATAATACAAATAATTATAATAATAATAATAATAATAATATATTTTATTGTATTTTGTATACAACATACGCACACTTATAATAATTTCTGTCATTTATGCCTCTGCATATATATACAATTAATGTCAGCTAAAGCCGTGAGCAGTTACATATAGTCAAAATTATTGTGTATAGGCTCGCTCTTGGTATAGGAAAATTATAATGTTATTCTTTTAATCCATAAATTTCATATTTATTTGCTTTGATAATTTTTATATCGCATCACTTAAGTATTATTTACATACAAAAATATTGTTGACCATATTCTTGATGTGATGGTATTGAATGAAAAAATTTTTGTAATCAACAACAACTTTGAATGGTAATTAAATTAAATTATATATTGATTGGGGGTTGATTCATAAATAATAAAGATATCAAGGTTTAATGATCATTTGGGGAGTTCTTATTGAAACTCATGCACAACTACATACTATTAATATAAAATAATGGAATAATTACTATTTTTTATTTATTTGAGCCGTTCAGAATTGTTATGCACTCCGATATGTGTGGCAAATTTATGCTCCATAACTGATGATGACATACTTATTTACTATTTAAATAATAGGCATTTCGACCTTTCAACAATATTATATGATGTTGATATTAAGAAAATGCTACTATAGCAAAAAAAAAGTTGATAATTAAAATCAGTTTGCAATTTTATGGATTATGGATAAATAATAGTTTTAAGCATAAGTTTCATCAGCCAGAAAATCAAACACCATAAACAAATAAATTATGTGCCTATCTGTTATACAGAGACATTGTTAATCTCCGCATTAGCGTGTTCAACAATATATATATTTTTTCAAAGAAATTCCTTTCTACAATATAATTTTCTATTTAATTCCATATATAAACGATGGTAAAACAAATGGTAATTCGCAAGTTGAGTTCCAATTTGATGAAAAATTTATTGAAAAAAATTCTCTCATGTGTTGTTGGTGTACACGTACGCGGGGGAATCAAATTTTGTTTTTATATTTTTAATACTCTCGTCCAACGGATGCCATGCGCTAGTTTCAACCACCTTTTTAATGATTATAGCACCCCCAACATAATATTCGAATAAAACACCCACCACATGTCCATAATATACTCTCTCTCGTATACTATATGGTAATAGTTATATATATATTATCTATCAAATGAATTATATAAATCATATAAAATCATGTAATTCTAATAATTGTTGTTATGTAGCAACCGACCAAACAACT
Organism: Bibio marci; assembly: GCA_910594885.2. NCBI lineage: Eukaryota > Metazoa > Arthropoda > Insecta > Diptera > Bibionidae > Bibio > Bibio marci. The sequence continues at coordinate 43,825,468 of OU343118.1, forward strand.
GCACTGCCAACTACTAATTTAACATAAACCAAAACGAAACATAATAAAATTTAAAAATATAAAAATTACAAATTCAGTATGTGAAATTGCAATGTTTCAATATAATATTGTATTATAAAATTGTAAATGAAATGAAATCTCGACTACTTCTTCTGTTATTATTATTATTATTATTATTATTATTATTATAAATTGGTAATATGAATGAAAACATATAAAAATGTATCCAACGACTGACGGCTCGCTTATTTCACATTAAACTCTATATAGTTTTTTGTTTTATTTTTATACATTTATTGAGTTGGGGAAATGTGATCAATATTTTTAATTATGCAAATGCATTCACATTCTTCTCTATATATTGTACTATTTATATTTTAACAATATATATGTTTAAATATATTTGCTGGTTTGTTCCCCAAAGAAGTGTAATATATTTAAATTATCATTGATTATATATTTATATTTATATTGTAGATAGGGTGACAATACATTTTTAACCAATATAATTCTAGGATTCTTCGTTTCTAACATTGCAGTCAATGTGGTAAATTAATCGGGAAATGTGCGAGTATATAACAATTAACAAATTGAACTGCATTTATTAAGTGTTGTTTGATAGATGTTTTAATTATTCTTATGGATCTAAAATACAATATTTTCAAAGATATTCGATTTTTAATTTAATAAATGAACAATTTTAATAATTGAGTTGAGTAATTTTTTGGATATGAAAATTTTAATACGGTGGGGATCATGTCCGCATTGAATGACACAATTGTGCTTTAACCACTGATCGAAATTTTATATGTGTATAAATCGCAAAAATTGTTAAAATTATTGAAAAACTTTAAAAATTATTGTATTTTTTTATTTTTGTTTTATTATCACACACATCAAGTGTATTTTTTTTCAGTCGATTTGTCTACAAAAATAAATAAATATAAAATTAACACATTCTTTTTTCGTCTACACAATAAATATGAAAAAAGTAAACAAATTTATACATAAAAATAAATATATTATTTTTAAAATAAATACTTTGACAGATAATTAATTTTGTTGTAAAATATATATTGATATTTTGTATTTTGTATTGAAATCATAATTTTTATTATAAAAATAAAATAATATAATAATTAAGAGAACGTAGAAACAAATATTAAATATTAATATATCACGTGAATATAAAATTATAAACGGATACTATGTTTTTTATTTTTTTGTGCTCTTATCAATAATTTTAATTTCTATATACAAATAATATGATGATAACAAACCAACAAAACAATATGACAACAAAAATACTATATGTTTTTTATCAAGATCTAAAATTAGATTTTTGTAGCTATACTTTGATAACTATAAGATGCATAATAATTGTTAATAAAATATATGTACATCAGAATCTGTTTTTTTGTACGCGGGGGCGGCGCAGCAGTCCGATTATAAATAAATCCTGTAACCATATTTTTATTTATAATTGAAATTGCCTTTCAAAATCTATCAGATACACACACAACAGTTCAAATTTAGTGATCACTTTCTTGTTTTACAAATCTAAACTTCTTACTGGAAAGCTATTCACATCAATTATTGGTTATCGGTGCTGAAAATTATTTCGTAGCATAGCATATTTTACAAACGTGTGATAACGTGAATACTGTTGAGGTGGGAAGGAGACTAAATAAAAATGGTGTTACAAAAGAGGTTTGTTTTTTTTAAACATAAATACACAGGAAACTTATCGAACTACAATCCTTACGTATATGGATGATACATGGATGTGTGTATATGATGAATAAATTAATATATTACTTTTTGTACTGTCGCGTATAAATATGACGGGGTCCTCATATCGTACACATCCATCTATCCATCCATCCATCCATCCGTATACATACACATATTATTTATACAAATTATAACAATTATGAAAATTCCATTATATTATAATTTCAATTCCGTGCAGAAATGGTGGTTGTTAAAAGAAAAATTTGTGTTATGCCCCTGTATATAAATAATTAATTAATTAATAATAATAATAATAATCTCCTGTCTCGGATTTATACTTATATGTACGTGGGGTTATATGTATTTGTGCAATAAAATGATTATAAGAAAGTTTTAAACGAATAAACACCCTTATATTGTACCACACAATTATATCCCCATACACACACACACACACACCCACACACATTTATATGCAATTCTGAAAATCCAAATATCCAAAGGCTAATAAACTTTTCCCATTCACATATAGATATGAATATTTAGTTGTCCTTTATGTTGTCGGTTTCGGTTGTTAGTAAATTACTCTGTGTACACTTTATACAATCAATATAATATACAGAATGCCAGCAGTGTGCGAACAGTGGATTATCAAATTATTTATATTTATTATGTTGTTTATAAATGTGCGCGAATAATAAAAATATAATTAAAATCTAAATTATATAAAATGCAAATTAAAAATTAAATGTTTATAGTGCAATTGCACACAAATTGTAAAATTTTCAATGATAACAAAAATTATATATGGCGATAAAAATTTATATATAGAAAATAAATAAATTCAAATATCACTGGGGTCACTGTAAAATCGAAATCGATCCATTCACATTCATTTAAATGCCATAATATGTATTGCCTACTAATAATATATTGGTTTACTGTATTTATATAATTTATATTACACACTTACAGTGCATTCACAAATGCAACATATAAAAATTAAATAATCATATCAATAATTTAGGGGTTAGGTATTTATTTAAAATTACTTGCTCTCGTCGTCATCCTAACATCTCAGTTTATCACACCCTCATCCATATCGTATCACATTTACACATTTACCTTTACACATTTACGCTCCCGATCAATCATCAATTTTTTTTTATAATTCACATGTTTTAAATTTAAATTTTTAATTAAAAACGATTTATTGAATTATTAGACGATATAGGTATGATCATTGGTAATGGGAGGCGATAGAAAGCGGTGGTGCGAAATAGGGGGTGATGGTTAATATAGACCAATCTCATAACATACATATTTTTAGAGATTAAAATTTATCGAATTTCAAGCAAATGAAAGAATTTCAAATAGCATAGAATCGTATATAGAGAAAAGTTAATGATTGCAGAGTATATGGAACGAGTTCAACAATGTAAGAAATAACTGATACAATTGATACAAGTGAATTCCATTAATTGTACGCCTTTATTCTTATACATAGCTACTAGACAAAATTCATTCATTCATATCAAAATTAACACAGATACAGAATATATCCACACCGAAAAAAAACCGTTTACCCATTTATTTCTACATGCTTTTATTGTGACCATATAAATTTGATGGGGCCAGAATTATCAGTAGTCAGTCTATCGTTGCACGTAACACTGTACACAACAGACTTATTATAATAGTTTAACACTAAAATAATTATAATTTGTATATATTACACAAAAATTTATATAAATACGATATTATGTAAAATTTGTTAAAATAAAAAATAATAAAATAAACTATATAATTTTTTTCCTATAAAATACACACACAACTCATTACTGATTATAATTTAACTTAATTCAGCATTTTGTTTCATTATAGGTTATTCAAATAAAACCGAAACACAAAATTGTATATAAAATAGAAATACAAAACAGGTCGATGGCCCGTGTCGGATTTACCAATCATATAATATTTGTTATTGTTATATGCATTATATAAAATACAGAAAAAAGAAACATATAAAGACATCATTAAAACATGTTAAGTTACACAGAGAGACAGAGACAGAGAGAGAGAGAGAGAAAAATACGCGTAAGTACACAAAGTCACAACATTTATTTTTTGTGTTATTATAATAATATGAAGTTATGAATATATAATTAAATAACTTCCTTATAACTTTTTATTATAACTTATTTTTTTTTTCACATTATCATATTTTATTGGTAAGTTTTTGCTGCTGCTTATTATTATTATCTTGAAACACATATATAAAAAATAATTTCAAAATTTTTACATGCGATACAATATTTTTTATATTTATTTTTCTAATCGATTTAAAAATGTCATAATTTTAGTTAAAGTATAAATGGTAAAGTTTTATATTCTTCAAGTACATATCAACACACACACACAACCACCCACCCACCCACACATATATATATATATTGATTATCAATAACAATTATACACATTCATTGAAATTTAAAACAAATAAAACCCCCAATATGGTGTTAAAATTACGACAGTGCAATATACTTTTTATATATCTTTTTATATACCCCTACAATTAATTCTATATATTTTAATCCTTTCTATCTGCATATACAATATATTCCCTATATGTAATTCCCTCCACACACACACACACACACACACACACACACAATGATCGTACACAAAATATAAAATCTATAGTGGAAAAATACTTTATTATTACATAAATTTACATAAAAATTTATATGTAATTTAATTTTTGAAAAAATTATCAACTAAAGGTATCATAAACATTAAAGAAATAAAAAATACAAACAAACGAATATTATAATTTAATATTTCCTAGTGCGGAACGATGACAATAAATAAATAAATAAATAAATAAATAATTAATGTAAAATGCAAAGAGTTTGAAACACTTATTTTTTTTCTATCTATGCTTCAGTGTACAGTTCTCTGTAGGTCTAGTAGCTATACAGCCAGAGTAATACAATATATTCTCGAATTGTTGCATTATTTCTTCAATAATTATGTTGAATACAATACCATAATATTAATATATTTTATTAAGAATGAATAATACAAAAACACATACACAAAAATAATTAAAATATGGATTAGTTAAAGATTTTCTCTTTTTAACACGTTAATCGCTACGATAATATCAGAAAAATTTTCACATGAGCCATGGGCCTTCTACCAAATCACGTACGTCAGACATATATGTCTGACATGGCTCATGTAGAACTTCTTAGCGTCAAACGCATATGACTGACATGGTGATTAACGTGTTAAAATCGGAATTATATTTGTGTGTTAGCGCAATGTGAACCTACGACAAAAAATATATTATCATTCACTATTTTTTTTCGGTGTTAACACATGACTACTATTACTATAAAATTTTATCTAAACCATTGAAACATAATTAATAATAATAATAATAATAATAATAAAATATACTATGCGGATTAATAACTGCAACAAATAATACACAGATAGATAAGAAATCTGTGCGAAAAGATTAAAACATCAATTTTTATAATACACTGAAATTTTTTTTACAACTATTTCACATTATTATATTCATTTATATTTTTCTCTACCAACAATTAATAGAAAGGAAAGGAGTATAGAATAAAATCGATCGAAATTGGTCAGTAGACACGGAACAGAAACATTGCTCTTATAAGAATGATCGTATCCCACTTAGCGTCAAACCTAACTCCTACGTTGTTTGATGGTTGAATATCGAAAATAATTTCAAAATTAATATAGCAAAATCGCAAAAGAGTATATGCAATAACTGATTGTGGAACAACATTAAATAAAATCCCAATCAATCGTCGATATGCGGACGATAGAGATAATGATTTTGATCCTTTACTCTATATACATTATTATTGGGCTAATTTTTTTAAGTCTATGTATAAACAAAACAAAACCAAAAACTATATATTCATTGAAAAAGTTACTACAATTGTAAAAATAATTAACTATATACGATTTATAGTATACAGATTGGGAAATACTAGTATAGAATATTTATCATATATAATATATTTGACAGATATCTGGCCACCACATATAAATATATTGATAGAATTATGTGTTGCTGTTTAACGCATTTGAATATAATAACTAAAATAATATAGTACAACAATTATTTCCGAATGGTATTTGAAAATTTATTTTCATGTAAATTGATTTAATGTTCCGATAGTCAACCGTTCCACAAATATTTTACTCAGAAACATTGTGCGATTCATTCATAAGAATAATTAATAAATTAACAATATCGAAACATAATGGTAACAACTAATTACATTTTATTACGGAATTATAAAGGACTTTACAAATCCTTTACATGAAACGAATGTATAGAGAAAAAAAAAACTACCCCTATTCTAACCATACGCCAAAAGAAAACCGATTGATTTCTTTTAAAATTATAAAACACACACACAGAGAGAGAAAGAGAGAGATGCCCGCAATCAATTAATTAATTCAAAATCTAAATGAATTTGAATTTAAAATTTCTTTTAATGTAAAATTAAAATTAATATTAAAACCGAGTCGAGATGTATCTAATTAATATGTGGAATGCAATTTATCTAATCGAAAATAGGTAAAAAGGTAAATTTTAATAGTTACCATCAAGCAAAATAACAGATAATAATAATAAAATACGTGTGTGTTTGTGTGTGTGCGTGTTGGTGCGAGGTTAACACAAATAATACTCACCACAATTTGTATAAATGAAAAATATATTTCATCAAATCGATTTTCCACAAATAAATTTGCAAAATTTTTATTCTAAGAATAAACTTATTTTTCATATAATATTTTGTTTGTTTGTGTGTGTGTGTGTGTGTGTGTTTGTAGGAAAATGAAAAGAAAAACAAAATATGCATGTGTCGTGCGTGTGCATACACAATTTTAAGTGCTGAGACGCGAGAAGAGCCTTGCTAGAAATTAAAATATTTAATTGAAGGAACAATTTAGATTTGATATACAATTGGTTTTTCTATCGCCCACCACACACAACGTATTAAACACAAAATTAATCGGAAATGTTTTCAAACATGCACAAGATCATCTATCATATTTTTTTTCAAATAATTTAATTTCCGGTTATTTGAATTTTTCCGTATCGTGGTGATCGGGAATTATTTTCATGTTATTTTGTTGTTGTCAATTGTGTGTGTGTGTGTGTGTGTTCACAAATCTAAAATACTATATTATTATTAATATTAGAGAGACATTAACATCTATAAAATTAAATCTATATAATTATTTATTAATAGAAAACACTTGAAATATTATTTTCGCACTTAAAAATGAATGAACATTTTATAAAAAGATGTGTCTTACCAAAAAAATCAAAGATTTATAAATTATGATAAGAAAAAGAGTTTAAAATTTGATGAGGAATTAATAGTTTATGAATGTGTTGTTAGTCGAAGCTATTTTTCCACAAAAAAAAAAAAAATAACATAATATAAGGGTGTGGAGGGGTTGGTGATTAGTATAACCATCTACCGTTGTAGTGCAAAGGATTAATAAAATTTTCTATACAGATAATTTTATCGACCGGATCAATTCCATGTCTGTCTGTCTGTCTGTACCAATTATATATATCGTTCAGATAACCGGATAAATGTATATTTTAAATTTCCCGAATCCCCTATTTTTGTTGTTATCACAACTGCCTTGGGTAATATAGAAAATTCAATGCTTAGTTTAATTGTCAGAATTATGATTACTTTACTCTATTGAAATTCATTTTCACTCACACACACACATATCTTTGGAAAAATGGAAATGGAAATGGAAAATGAGAACGATATTTGTAAATAATTTTCAAATATTTTAATAAATTTCTACTGTTGAGCACGACGGCGGTATATTTTATTTATATTTTTTTTTTGTTTTGGTATGACGACACACACGGTATTTATATGAGACCCAAACAAAAACTTAATAATTTTAATTTTAACAACACAACATTGAAAATAATACTTAAAATTAAAATATTCGTTCAATTTAAAATACATCTTATTTTTTTTATTATACGTTTACTGACTGTGCCGCCTGTACGTATTTATACAAAAATATCATTTTACCGAAATTGTACGAATAAATTATTTATAATTACTGTGCGAATACATTTTCTATTTATAATGATATTAATAATAATAATAATAATAGAGAAAAACAATTACAAAATTTTATTTCTTGATAATCGTTTTCCGAATGAAAAATTGGTGCGTATATATATATTAAATTTTGTCTATGTAACACACACATAAATTTTAAAACGCACCACATCCACCACAACTAAATAATTGGTGCACATACATTTTACAGGTGAAATAAATTAATTAAATAGTTGACAATTTTTGTAGTTTTCACAAATTGTGTGAACAGTATAAGTAATTAATTTGTTTGTGTCAATCGTATGATTATGTTTTTGGGAGAGATGACGAGATCTATCTGTTGATATAAAAATAATATAAAAAACAAAATTTGTACTCACTTGTATACCACCACCATGTGCTGTGCCAAGTTGATTGATATGCAAATGTTGTGATTGTTTCATTTGCAATGTGGCAGACAATTGATTAGTGGTATTGGTAGAACTGGATAATGGTGGACGTGGCTGGCCACCGCTACCTGGACCTGGACCTGGACCCGGTCCTGCTCCTCCTCCACCAGCATTCGTTGTTGTTGGCATATTAGCTCTTGGTGGTACAAAATTTGGTCCCGGGCTACCACGATTTGGTGGTAACGGTGAACCATATGGTGAAAATTGTTTTTGTGAATTATATGGTTGAGGCGGTGTCGGTGTATTACCACCGTTTACATTGTGTGAATTTGTCAATTGGGATAAACGTTGTTTAATTTCAAATTCACTTGGTGGTTGATGCATTTGTTGTTGTGGTGTTTGATTCGCTTTCTGTTGTTGTTGTTGCTGTTGTTGCTGTTGGTGTTGTTGGTGTTGTTGGTGTTGTTGTTGTTGAGGTGAATAAATCAATTCTTGTTTTATATCAAATGATTGTGATGCAGATGCTGATAATATTGTTGATGTTTGTGAAGTAATTTGTGGCCCCTGCTGACTTTGTGATTGTGGTTGAGATGAAGGAGTAGGAACAATGCTACTACAAATTTCGGGTGTTGTTGTTGTTGTTGTTGATGTTGTTGTTGTTGTTGTTGCTGCTGGTTTATGAAATTGATTTCCAGTCATTGGATTATTCAAGAAGTCAGCAAGACTACCAGTTCCACCAAATGCACCGAAATCATGGTAATTTGGCCGATTAGGAATTGAATGTTGCAGTGAATCCTGATGTTGTTGTTGTTGTTGTTGCTGTTGCTGTTGCTGTTGCTGTTGTTGTTGTTGATGGTGATGATGATGATGCTGATGTACATTTTGCTGATGTGTTTGTGCAGCATGATGTTGTAAATGATGTTGCTGTTGAGGATGTGACGCTTGTAATCGTTGTTGTTGTTGCTGCTGATGCTGCTGTTGAAGGTGTGATTGCATAGAAAGTGGTTGTTGAATACGTTGATGTTGTTGAGCCATAGTTTTCAATAAATTTTGTGCTGCTTTTGGTTCAGGTTGAGCATTTGTTCCATTTGTATTTTGATTATATGGTGTAGTACTACCTCGTTGTTGTTGTTGCTGCTGCTGTTGTTGCTGTTGCTGCTGTTGTTGCTGCTGCTGCTGCTGCTGCAGCTGTGCTTGTTGCTGTTGCTGATAATGTTGCTGCATTTGTTGTAAGTGTAATTGATGTTGAGGATGTTGAGGATGTTGAGGATGTTGCATTTGAGGATGCATTTGCTGTAAATGTTGTTGTTGTTGAAGTTGAGCATGTTGCTGTTGTAAATGTTGCTGCTGCTGCGTCTGTTGTGAATGCTGTTGATGCTGAGAATGTTGTTGTTGTTGTTGTTGTTGTTGTTGTTGCGTTAACGTTGGCTGAGGTTGCTGCTGTTGCTGCTGCTGCTGCTGCTGCTGCTGATGATATTGCTGTTTTATCATTTGAATATCATCATTAAATATATCGTTATTTGTATTTGCTTCTTGTTTAGTATTATCCTCTTCAGTTTTGATATGAATTGGTTTTTCATCGAAAAATGATTCCGATTGAAAATCAATATCGGATATAAGATCTTTAAATGTTGGGCCATCATTTGGATCATCACCGAATGCAAAATGTAGATGTGCGGCTGCATCTTTTTCTAATGCAGCCGCACATTGTTCTAAATCGGCAAATCCATTGTCTGGTTCTAATTTACACTCAAGCAGACTTACGGCATCATGGATGCCATTAATATTATTGTGATTATTGTCACTATTATTATTATTATTATTATTATTATTATTATTATTATTATTACTATTTAAATTATTATTATTATTGTGAGATGCTATCGATGAAAATGGTGATGTTGGAGCTGAAACTGGAATTGTACAAGAGTTATTATTTGATTTATGTTGATTTTGATTATTTGAATTTGAGTTATTGCTATTATTACTATTATGATGATTACTATTATAATTATTATTATAATTGTTGTTATAATTACTGTTATTATTACTACTACTACTATTGTTGTTATTATTATTATTACTATTATTACTATTATTATTATTATTATTATTATTATTACTATTATTATTCTTTTGATTTGATGAAGACGTTGTTGTATCGTGACTACCTTCGTTTTTTACAGAAGCATTTGTTAATGCCTTTACGGTTACATTTGTACTAATTTGTTGCGGTTGAGAATTTGCAGCCGAAGTTGTAAATTCTAATTGTTGAATAATTTCAACAGAGAATTTAACATCTTCATTTGGATTGGAATTTTGATTTACGTTAGGATTTGAATTAGAATTTGTGTTTGCATTTGTGTTGGTGTTTGTATTTGGATTTGAATTCGTATTCGTACTTGTATTTGCATGTTTGGGAACAGGATTACCATCAAGGTCTTCAGATGCTGTTCTTTTTAAGAATTTTTGATGCTGAAATGAAAAGAAAAAAATAAAAAAAAACCATATTATTATTTATTATAATTATTTGTTTGGTGGTATGTTAGAGTTTTTGTGATGATGACAATAAAATAGAATGTTTTTTCTATCTATAGCTTATACATATATATATGCACATGAATATCATTAGGTCAAATACCATATCGGTTGATAATAAAATATTACAAGATATAAATTTATAATGAATTTTGATGATAATATTATTATTATAGTATTTAATTGGGTCTAATCATTTTTAATGTATGCAGTGAGGTTTCGAGCAGTGTTCTCCCCTAATTATTTGTTGAATGATGCGAGATAAGCTATGATCCTATGGTATATAGTTAAATCATCAACAATGTTGTATTGTTCTCATATAGGTTTAATTTAACAATCTTCAAATTTACTTTATTAACTATTAACTAATAAAAAAAAAATTAAAAGTAATAAAAAACAAATAAATATTACCCAAACATTCATTTGATTAATTAAATTTAATTTTGGAAAATTAATTTTCCATACATTTGAATCTATTTCAAAAAATTATAAATAATCGTTCTCATTCATTTTCATTTTTCACAGTATGTTCGTTTTTTTCTCCGCAAAAATGACAGTTAATTAATAAAATTAATTGAAAACTTAATGATTTTAAAATCCACATTTCGCCAACAAAATAATAAATTCATATAAATTATAAATTCAAATCAATAAAATATATAAATTCATTTAAATACACAATTTCCCATTTTCCACAAACAAACCAAAAGACAAAAGGAAAATGTAATTTCGATTTGAAAACCTTATTCACACCGTTATTTATTTCATATTATTATACACTACATCGTGCTCACATAATACTTTATTGAAAATTAAACTGTAATGTTGTCATACACAACAAGCGGCGTGTCATCCACGACGAACTTCTTACAAAGTTTAAACTTAAACTGTTTGCCAACAAAAAAAAAAAAACTGTTCAGAAAGGTGAAAACAATATTTTTCATTTTTTAGCAATACAAAAAAAACTAATTCTCTCATCATATCGGTCTAACTCACGCCAAACGCATAACAATCGCGCGCAGTCGAATATAGTTTTGTATATATGAAACGAATCCAAATAAAATGATGTACACTTGGAATGATGTTTAAATAATTTTATATATTTTTATATATATATTTCTATAACACTTAATACTTGCGCGTGTCGCAGTCCTAGAGTATCACACAATTTAGCGGAGAAAAAAGTATAGTATTTGCCACCACAACACAACACCACCACCGCACACAGTAACAACATTGAAATACATTAGAATGATTTCAAATTGGAAATGAAAAAATGATAATATATGTTTTGATACTAAATGTAATGTAAAATATATTAAAATTAGATTTATAGATATTACAGTATAAGTATAAGAGTACAAATGAATGGCATCGAGTACAACCAAGTACTAAATTGTTTGTTATTCACAAAAATGCCATCACAATAGCATTTGGTTCATATTTGAGCGGCGTGTTACAATCTAACAAAATAAACCTTCTATACTCTAATATGATAATTCCGTCGCCTTGCTTGTGTAATAATGGTGACCAATTTATAAATTTATTATATATAGCAAAAAAACATATTGTTGTAATATTAATTTAATGCTACTCTCAACTCAATAATTCTTCTCCTCATCACCCGTATTTTTCTGTATAACATAGGATTTTGTTCTACATATATGTGTGTGTGGTGTTGTTTTCCTATATAACAGTGTAAAATCCAACTGTGTTGGAAATACTTTGGCATATAGAGGAAATAAAGTGTAAATATAAATATTATATTCGCAATTTCGCATTCATAGATAGAGTGTAGCAGCAGTAGACTGCTCTATTTATTTATATATATATATATGACAATAAGGTGGATTAAGCAGATTTCTATAAAGAGATATTAATTTCTTGTTATAATTTGTATATATATTATAAAAAAACTAAAAAACATGTTAAAGAGGTTGGAATTATCGCATATACTCAGAGACATACAATTATCATTCCTCACCATTCCCTATTTTCACTATATATTGTATATGGTATTTAGCATAAATTGAAAACACTGGGAAACCTCTACATATTGATAAAATAGAAAAAATGAAGTATATGTGTGAACAACGTATCACTAGAGATAACACATAATTTACGTTGTATGTTTCATGTGTCATTAAATTTAATATAATTTTGTATTGTGTATAGCGAATGACAATAATGGGATTACAATAAAAAGATTGCCTAAAGGAGTGCGCAGGAAAATTCGTCCTGACGCACTTCTATATACTAATTTATAGACATTTTGTGTGAATAATTAAAATTATATAAAAAGTTTCATCACGCTTTAAAAAAACACACACTCCTTTTATGAAACATCTAATAAATGGTAATATTAGGAAATACTTGAAGATAAATTTAAGATCGTACATAATTTCTATGTGGAGATGAAAGTTGTTTTAATTTTTAACAATTTATTTCTCGTTCGTATTTCAAATTTTAAAAATTATTCATTGACTATAAACATATATTTTAAATATTCGCAGCAATACAAATAAAAGCAATACACGATATAAACAATTATTCCATTCAATTCAATATATCTCATGGATTTAATTGTGCTATGTACCACCGATCAGTCGGCTGGGAATTATTGTGTTGAAGAGAATGTATTCAAAATATTGTATTCGATGGAATTACTTTTTATCATCGTCGTCAATACAATCTATTCACTGCCTTAACATATTTTCAAATTTTCTATATATAAATCACATATAATATGTTCGTCGGCACAGCCAATGCCAATCATCTTTATTCCACTGAATTCAATTTTTTATAATAATATTAAATATTTTTTCCAAATTATATTTCTATAAGTCTCTTTAAAATTGGCGAAGAGAAGAATTTACACATTTTTTTTATACGATATAAAAAACTGTAGAAATTAAAATAAAAGTGAGTGTGTGTGTGTGTGATGGTCATATCTTCATCATTTGCAATTGCATATTATATACTAAAATACATGTTTACATAAGTTTCCGGAATCTATCAAATTAAAAATAGCATAACATAAATAATTAACAATCTTTTATCGTTGGTCTAATAATTTAAAATAAAATTTCACCGGTTGGTTTGTGCACGACATACATATGTAATGATTAAGAACTCAGATTCATCAATTATTGGAAGTCTTAATGTGTCAAGAAATCAGCCATTACTTTGTTGTAATAAATGCGGGCACATTTGTTGCATCGAAAACAATACGCACGATTTGCTATAATGAATTTCAATGTGGTGGTGATAGCGGTGTGACCAATGATGCTGAACGTTCAGGAAAACAAGTGATCATACATTGCATAAGGAAAAAAGTGTTGTACTAAAAATTGTGCACAGGAAAATAGAAAATTAAAAAAAAATAAAAAAATTATTCTATAAATTACGTGCGATCGTTCGGTAAAGACAGTAAGCGCATATGTTTTTTCACGACAACGTACTCAAGGAATAATTTCTGTTTCCACTTCTCTTGCATTTCTCTGGTCAAATGAATTGAATTAGTACAAAATGTGTATATAATAACCATTTTTTCGTTCGCATTTCCAATTTCGTTACATTGTTGGATACTAAAATACATATATTAATATAAAAAGAAAGAAATTACGTGATCTAATTTACGTCGCACGACATTATTCCCATATTATTATTATTATTATTATTGTTGGTATTTTTATATAAACAGAACTATATGAATATATGCAACACCTGCGCGTACGTACGGCAGCCAAACACTGGTTGGTATATATACTTATTTAATAAAATGCATATATCTCTACAGTATTATTACAATACACATACTCAACCAAAGATATATATATATATAATTACACTATTTACATTGGACCACAAAGCGGAATTTGTTGCTATACCTTTACTCACTCGATATTTTTTTTATGCTATAGATATATTATACTGGCTATAGCAGCTCTCATATAATATTATAATACGGGATAATACCTAAACCCATAATAGATAGTATTGTATAAGGAAAGTATAATTTCAACGACCTGCAGCAGTCTTTCCTACATATCCAACATCATTCGATTTGGTGTTATAATACCTCTTTTCTCTCTACTCATTTTTGATACACATTATGAATGTATTTTATTGTTTTGTATACATGGCAGCAGGCAATCAGGGAAAGAAAAATGAATTAAAATAATAATATTAAAGATGCATCGGCTGCTGTAGCTGCTTGATAAACTAATTGTGGGTATTTATTTGTTAACGTAATGAGCTAGCGTCACACAATTATATTGAAAATTAAATTTTCGGATACAGTCAACTTATTTTTTTTACACTACTCTGGACATATATAAAGACGATTCATTGCAACACACACAACACACAAACACACACGTCTGACCGAATGAATTTGAAAAGTTATTATATATTATAAATGATATGAAACTGAATTGTTTTTCAACCCTGTTTATTTTTTCCATATATACACATTGTGCAATGTCTATTCGATACGATGATGGAAAAAAATAAAAATAAAAATTCAGTGCAGAGAGAAATCGTCAACGTACGATATAACACACAAACACACACCAAGCGCATACATTTTATGGTGGTGGCTGTGGTGAGACACAGTGCAGAGAGTGGTGTACTACAAAATAAAATAAATAACAATTTTATATAATTAAATTTTAAATAGGTATAACAAAATCATTTCATTTCATTACACCTACAACAATATATAAATTGTAAGCAATAAAATATACCATTGAAACACACTGTACCGTACACACTCCACACTTTGTATCGGTGTTTTTATCTTTTAACAATTATTATTATTATTACATTTTGTTATCATCATTGTATCGTTGACGGAGTGCAGGAGCAGCAAAGAACTAACTAAACTAACAAAACTCAAAACGAAACAGTACAATAAAATATTATTATAAATATGAAAACGAAACACTTTGAATAAAACAATTCAATATAATTCATTTATAAACATTTTTAATAATAATAATAATAATAACAAAAACGCAGAACAAAGACGATAAAAAATTTAAATACACATATAAGACATTGTTGGTGATGGTGTGACGATGGTGACGATGGCGATGTTGGTGGTGGTAGTGTGTGGCATACTGTAAACAAATATATACTCGTTAACATAACATAAAAAAAAACAAAAAAGATATGTTGAAATAAAATTGAAGGAAGATTGAAATATTTTGTTTTTATAAATATGAAAACAAAAAAACAAAAGAATAATAACAACAACAAAAAATTAAATTAAATTATGTTAACCAGCAGTTCGAAAAGATAAAGACAAATGAGTGAAGGGGCAGCGATGGAGACAACAGAGAGATAAAACCAACTTATTCATATTAATCACAATTTCACAATTGAATTAATTAATTATTTATGTAATTAATTAAAATACGTGCTATTTATTTTTATTACAATATAAATAAAATTAAATTAAAAGGCACGTACGACGAACTGGTGTATAGTCAGTCAGTCAGTCAGTCATTGAGTGAGTGAGTGAGTGAGTGAGTGAGTGAATGAGTTGAGTTGAGTTGAGTTGAGTTGAGTTGAGTTGAGTTGAGTGAGTGAATTGAGTGGGAAGGAAAAAATGGTTGAGGATGAGGAAACGTAATAATTTTTTTGGTGTGTTCCTTGTGCTCCGTCGGATCGTTCCACATTACAAATATACATATATTTATTTTTTTGCTGGTGCTCTGTGATGAGTTTTTATTTATTTTTTTTTTTTCTATGGTATATGTGTTCTATTTTATATTATAATCAATATGGGGTTTTATATATATCGAAGACTGTATACATACAGATATTCCCAAAAGTGGTTAAACTAATATGTAATTAAATATATATATATATAATGCGGTATTGGAGGAGAAAAAAAAAACCAACGTATTCTGGTAATGGTACGATGTTGCGATATAATAGTTGTTTTTTGAAATGGATGAGAACCATTACTACCAAAAAAAAAACAACGAAAAAACGAAACGAAACGGGAACGGATTGAAAATTTATCGTAATCGGAGTATAAGTTAGTTAGTTGTATATTGTAACCGTCTATAAATATATGCGATTTGTGATTATGCGCGTAAGATCTACATAATAATGTTCATAATACCATATTAAGATTGCCTATATATTGTATATTGAGAAGAAGTTATACGACTATAATATAATCTCTTGTACTGTGGGGGATTGCATATATTATTATTTATATAAATATTCTAATATATATAGGGGGCGATAGTATTAAATTATCAAAGAAATATCTCAAAACAATATATTTGTAAAATAAATAATCAGTTAAAAACTAAATATTTTCTAAAATGATGATCGTATAATTTTATTTAACCCATTTATTTGTACACATAGAAAATAAGGATTGCTGTATTTAAGTAAATTATATAAATTAATACTGCACTGCACACATATTATTTTCCGATGAACAGAAAAGGATTAATTTATAGTTTTAACAAAAATCATATAATTATAATCGTACAAAAACCAAACACACATACATTCAAAATTTTCACAAAAAACAATTTATACATTATTTGTTGATGGATAGATTTATCTTATCATAAAATACATTTTTTCAATTCTAATATAGCGATAAAAACATTTTAGTTTTTTGATATTTGGTTCCGACAATATGAGATAAACGAATGTCTCTTTATAGCCAAAAACTATTGACTCTGTGTCTACTGCTCGTTCTGTATGTATTGTCTAAAACCTATTCTGACCCGGTTCAGTCACTTTTTCGGGTTTATCAAATATAAAACGAAAATTTACCGAATACAAAAATATAAATAAAAAAACATTATTCTTGGGTACAGGCTACACACTTAAGTTAAGTCCAATGTGCAACAATACAAAAAAAAAAAAAACCTTATAATATTTATATGTCTGCGATAGGCTACAGACTGCCGCCGACTCCGTATAAGAAATACAATTTAAAAAAATTCTATTCTATTCTATTTTTATCTATAACAATTTATAATATCCTGCGCATAATCCTTATCGAATTACAAGAAAATACCAAACCGTAAGGATATTGTTTCATAAAAATTGAATACTTTTTTAGATATTTCGTTTTTCATAACAGATTTAAATTGGGTCACCCTATAAACACATAAAATAAATAAATACAGAAATTTTCTAAATACAAATATACAGAAAAATAATTGTCTTGAAATATATGTGAATTTAGTATTTTTTTTGTATTATTACTAATAATATATATATACTAATAATATATATATATTTTTTATTATTATAGCCATATAGACAATGTGTGTGTGTGTGTGTGTGTGTGTGTGTGTGTGTGGTGTAGGTGGACATAACTTGGGCGTTTTTAAATTACGTTCAGTCATACATAAAAGTTTTAAATTTAAATTATTTTCGAGCGAATATATTTAGTGTTTATAATTGCACTTGTTCTGCTATTATAATATACAAAATCATTTTATAGACACTTAATTAATGTGCAATTATAAAATTCAGTTGTCTGTATTGTATTTTTTAAGAGGACAGAATCTTAGAAAATAACAAGACAAACGAAAAGGATTTTATCCTTGTTATTTGAGCTCATTCATTATCAATGGAAAATGGGTTAATATGAGTGAAAATGGACAAGATCAAATGTGCGCTCAGAAAATGTGTCTATGTGGAATACGTTATAGAAACCAGCATACAGCATATATCCTATGATCATCTATCTCTGTATACAGAGTTACGACATTTAAAATAATCTTCTATCGCATTCTTTTACATAACTAAAATTATTTTATGTATGCGACCGGAAGACGATCACAACAATGTGAAATTTACACACACACGATGATGATGATGTCCTCGTTCATAAAATCATTAACGCATTTTAAATAACCGTCGGTGTGACTAAAGAAATAGGAAAAAGTATCGATCGATTTGGTTATAGAATAAAATATCTTTAAATAATTAAATTCCATTTCACATTTCGTATTTCGGAACAGATAATAAAAAGCATACGGCCAGACATATAATTTCAATATATATATATATCTATTAAAATCAATATATTATAAATGCAAATCGACCAGTAATATATTCATATTATTTTTAATTGTTGAAAAATAAATTGAGAAAAAAGTGTAATATTAAATATTTGGATTCGGCGGCACACCATTCCGAAAATATACACAAAATTCCAATCCAATATTATAGAATTTTCTTTTACTAAACATTATTATAAGCATATTCCAACAACAACAACAACAACAATAACGTAAACGTACATTTCTTCTATGATCCATGACGACAATAAAATATATTATAATAAATGTTAAAAATATATTAAAATACAAAGCTATAAAAAAAAATTAAGCCTACGCCGCACAACACAATCAACTTAATTTAAACGGACTTTTGAAATAACACAATCACCTACCCCTAGATTTAAAAATCAAATTATTGTTATTTACTATATGATAAAAAAAAAATAAACATAAAGTCTTCCTATTTGTAATTTACACTCAACCAAATTCAATTATTCTCATATTAATTTCCGTATCGGCCAGACAATGTTCTGCCACAGAATTTATTTAATTTTAGTAACTGGTAGATTTTTTTGTGTGAGTACAACAACTTTTGACTGTATTGTTAAATTTAAAAATTGTCACATGAGAACAACGTTAATTTATAGGATGATGTGTCGTACATGTTCATAGATATACAGAAAGTATAGATGGATCTTTTTCGGCCAATCATATCCTTTATGATGAAATTGTGCATCTATTCTATAGGTGGGTGAGAGGAGGTAGGTGTCGTTTGTTAAACATCCTTAATACTTAATAATTTCTATATATAACGAGATAATTGAATTTCGTTGAATATATTCAACGGCATACACCGCCGCATACAAATACAATTACATTTATATATATTATTTATTATATAGAAATATTTCTCCTATCCATTTGCTGCCTATAACTTGCGGGTGCGGGTGGTCGTATCTCTTATGTTATATATGGGAATAGTATGAGTTTATTTGTATTTTTATGTAATATGCTACAAAATGCCAATTCCACAAATGTGTTAACTTAAATAAATTAATCAATTTTATACGTATTATACAAAAGACTATATTGTAATATATAATTTATACAAGACTAAATATATATATTATATATAGAAATCAATAAGTTGTGTACATGTATACACACAGAGGGTGATCCCAAGTATAGGTACGGTTAAGGATATATATACCCTTAGATAGAATTTGCATGAAGTTATAGATAATAATATTTTTCAATCACAACACTTGCGCTTGACGAACGCTTTAATTGTTTACATTGATTTGATGTCCTTAAAAAAAAGGATCATACTTTTTTTTTTTTTGAACCATTTGGTAAAATAAAAGAAAGGGAAATTTATTTAAATAATAATAATTATTTAGTCCTTTCTAATTTATTACAATTAAAAAACAATCTAGCACATTCTTGTGTATATTCGTCGCATTGATTTGACATTAAAATTAATGTAGACTTTTTCATTTAACTTTTTAATTTTATGTTTATAATCATACATTTATTTATTGAAGACTTATCATATTTAACACCACTACCACCACCACCACCAAATTATATGTTTGAAGATTCTTAATATTTTAAATGATCCTTTCCGTTAATTTAATTTAAGAAAATATATATTTATTAATAGCAAATAGGAGCAGAGACGCGTAATATATAATAATAAATAAATAAATAAATAAATATCGGGGAATTCCCCAATAACAGGATTTTATTTAATTATTTTTGTTGCAAAGATCAAGGACATATATTCTTTTAAAATATTTCAATATATTTTTTTTTTATTCCAACAATTAAATGGAATTTCAAAATATGTATTATATTTTCTGTATATAAAAATCATACAAAATTAAATCAACAATTATTGGAATTCATTTGTGTAGCGTTTGATGGCGTCGTCTGATGATTGGTTGTTATGGTGTTGTATAGTTAGGAGGCATTGTGTTTTAAAAATATTTTTCATTTTATTTTAAAAAATATTGTTGTTTGTTTCGCGTATGCACCAAATTAATCGTAGAACATATTCGAAAAAATTGTTTTTAATTTTAAAATAAATTCAATAAACTAGAAATTTCTAGAAAATAGAAAAAAAAAATACTAACTTCAAACTATAAACAAAATTCTATTTTGAGTGAATCACCACAAATACATACAAGAACCAGTTTTTCTATTGCAATGCCATTGCAATTCTTATTTATTATAAAATAAATAAATAAAAGAAAAAAAAAAAAATAAAGAAAGAATAAAAAAACAACAACAAAAATAAGGGTAGTAATATTGCTGTGCAGGAACATTATGAAACATAATAAAATTATTTTAAATATAGTACAAAATATATAACACAGAATTGTGAACACATAAATATTTAATTACAAAAACAATTTGAAGAGTGTTACTTACTTATAAGTAATGGTATGATGTAAAAAAAAATATAAGAATTTAAAGCGATACTTGTTGGCATGGACCGAACATGCTTTGCCGGTATTGTTTAGCGTGCATATGGTAGTAGTGGTGATGATCACTTACATATACTTTCCTTAAATATATTATTTTTTCATAGGTGGTCTATATTGTTCATGATCGGTATAAATTTTTATACAAATTGGCATTATAATTTCAAGTCATTGAAATCATCATTTCGTTTTTTGAAAAACGGATGGTATACGTGATTTTATGTTTAGACCCAGAAATACTTAAATAAAAATGATACATTATTCTTTGTCATTTCTTTGTTACGATCTGACGCATTCAAGAAATATGTACATAAGTGGCAACATTTATCATTTGAAAGAATGTCCATAGCCAATCGCAGGTAAAAATATATACTTTTGAATTATACTGAATTTATTGGAATAATCTTTTTAAAACATATTTTAAATTCATATATAAAATTTAAGATTTATCAGAGAAAAAAAATGTTCAGCGTTAATACAAAATAGTACTGTTGTCGTTAATTATATATTTATATGATTTAACGAATTTATTTCAAAATTTATATTTAATACATTTATGATAAAATTGTTTAACAATATGACAATTTCGAAAGATTAAATTTTCGTTTTAAATAACCTTTCTTTTACCCAAAAATATTCAATCACAATCAATGATAGCTTTGGTGAGTCATGTCGCGTCATACGTTTACGTTCTTAATTGGTAAAGTTCTCGCACTGTATTTCTATATATATATATATATAATATATGGAACGGTGTAAAGTTATAAGCCAAAATATTCATATTCATTCATTATTGTTTTATAGCTTAATATAAAATTAAGGAGTACAGAACAAGTTAAATCATTAATCTGAAATGGGTACATATCATTGACAATTTGTGGCACTACATTCATATGCAACACATGAAATATATATATATATAATAAAAGACAGACTGTTAATATTATGGTGCTAAAATATTGTAGCGTATATTATTGGGGATTGTATAAGAACGATATGGTGCAGTAGTTTGTGATCGTTATTTTACATATATAATAAATAACCATTACATTATTTACATTAAATTATATATAAAAAGGATATTAACATAACATATACAGTTATAGGCATTAAAATATAGACCACCACACCACACATTGTTTTCCATCAATACAAAATGGCATACATTTTATAAACAATTTTATGCATCCACAATAAAAATAATAAATGAATTTTTAAAACCACAATTTGTACTGTCCGATGAAACGTGTGCTTAGTGTAAATAGTCCTTTTTATCCTAACATAACATATACAGACACTTGATGTTATTTTTGAAATAATATATTATATTCAATTATTAAATTAAAATTTAACCACTCTATTCGGAAAGTTAACTTCAACCAGATAAATAAAACCATCGCCGACAAATTGTTGGAGTGTTAAAATATACAATTCTTTTAAATTCTCATCAAAGGACATTACAACAGAATTAAAATTGAATATATCCGTCCAAGAACAATTAATATGGTTAATCTGTTTTTTTTTTTTTATTGCCTATAGGCGACGGTTAATTAATTTATTTAAATAAAAATCTGTAAAAGTAAATTCAAGTGTCTACGCAGAATATTTCAAAAAGTTCGATTATAGGATAAAAATGAGAATTTACATGCCGTTTTTCGATGGCGATGTCTTTATTTTATGGTCCATAACTGTTACATATTTATATATACACACAGAAAATAGTAATGGAAATGGTTAAATCGAGGGTTAAATTCAACAGAACATATATATATACAAACATAAAATTTTAAACCGAAAAAAGGACATGCGGATATTCAATATATACACTTTTATATAGGAATTATAATAATAATAACAACAACGTAAACAGACAGAGAGAGAGAGAGAGAGAGAACCGCCGTCAAAACGTAACGTATATTTTCTTTGGGGATAATTTTTTACAATTATGTACAAAATTAATTGTGCACCCAACACTTTTAAATCATCTTAAATTGTTGATTTTTATTAAATATTTCAGTCGCAACAAATAAATAAACATGCGTTTAGAAGAACTATTTAAGGAATCTATTAATTTATCCAACGTGTGTGGTTGGCTTTCAAATGAACGAAACTGCAAATAATATAAATACATGTTACCACTTATTCTATAAATAATAATATTTACTATAAATAATTGTCGAATTTAAATTCTATGGTGGATGTAGGAATAATTTTTTACGTGATTGTCTCTATAATACACTATTGATATAATCGCTCTCCTATTTTCTAGAAATAGTGTATAATCTATATGACGCGCTAAGCGCACGTGCAATTTTATCATTGCTATATATATATACATTTCCCCATACAATAATTTAACACAATTTTTTTTTCATAGTCCTTACACAATACACTGACACATTTCCAAAACACTGTCGACACTATCTTGGTTTATTTTTATTTTTATTAATACCGCACCACCACTAAACAAATAATGTTACAGAGAATTGTTGAACATTCTTGGATAGTATTCTATATTAGTAGAATAATAAAAAAAAATCAGTTTAGTGCAGTTGCACCAGCAAACAGAAAAATTAAATAAAATTATATTTATATTTTAGTGCACACCACACACTCTCACCCAACAACAACGCCAATATTGCAATATATATTTATATAAAATAATATAGAAAATGTTGTTAGTATAAAATAAAATACAATTGGTGCTGGGTGAGTGTAAAACGCAACAATTATAATAAAAGATAATCTACAAGTCCTCATTTGTTTGTAATATTACCATTTGCATACTCGTCTATATTAATAAAATACTAACACATAATACACGCATACATACAAAACAATTACACATATATATATATATATGCGTATTTTTGAATAAAAAATTAATTAAATAAAAATTGTAAACCAAATGAAAAACAGAAAAAATAAAAACCTTGACTTAAATATACATTTATTTACACAACCACACTTTTATAATATTTATAATTTTATTTTATTACTATACAACGATAATATTTATTGTATTTTACTTAATAATAATAATATTATTAAATAAATTCTAACATCACAGCTTTTATTTTAACATAGCACAATCACACTCCACATCCATCATGCACACACAATAACATAAAAAATTGTATCACCCTATGTTTTTTTTATTATTAATTGTTTTACAAATAAATTATAATCTAATTGAATCTCATACGAGATTTGTAATTGATTAATTGATTGTTTTATATATGTACGCGGTGCGTCCATATGCGGAATAGCATTTTTAAAATAACAGAGACACTGAATTCATTGAAAACAAGGACGATAGAAAATATTTTGTCACAATATGTCATCGATTCGGTTAACATAACAAAATATAAGTCATTAGTTTTGTATGTGTGAGTCATATTTTTGATATGTTCATATGCGATGACTAAAATAATGGCTATAATTAATATAATTCCGTTGTGCTTAACAATTTTGTCGCACACCAATTAATACCGATGTATATACATATTTGTGTGATCCACGACAATTGCAACCAATCACATTTAGAGATTAGATCAAAACAAAATTAAGGGAAAATGTGGTTTAAACAAGAATACATTTTATAAACATAAATATGTAAAAAAAAATCAGATTAAAACACTCAGTAGCGCTTCATTTGGAGCAATACATTGAGCAGCTATGCTAATGTAAAATCAGATTATTATAAAATAAATAATAAAACGTCATCGCAGTCACTTTAATCTACATTTTAATTAATAAGTTAACAACAACAACAACAAAAAAAACGAAAAATAAAAAAGCAAATATCAACATGGAAAAAATTATCTACAATAAATATTTTTTATTTTTAAGTATATTTCCGTATTTATAACTTATGCGTGTATATTTTGGGGTGTATTTTTAAGAGTGATACCCAGTCTTTATTGAAATCTTGTTATTAACAACTCTTTCAAAATTGTACTTCTGCCAATTCGATTGCAGCGGCGTTGATCAGAATGGTATCAGTTTAAAAGGAGCCAAGCAGATGTTTAACAATAAATAATCGAGTTTCATGAGAAATGATTTCAGTAAATTTTCATTGGTGAAGCAGATGACCGGCATATATTGAATTAAAAAAAAAAAAACACAGATCAATTCCGGTAACAGGTCAATGATGAAAACAATGTACATTATCAGCGAACATTTTCGACGAGGACATATTTCGTGTCAGTAATTTTCAGAAGTGCATTGAGGATGTGCTCTGCGTTTACGACCGCTTCTGGATTGATTATGGTGACAACAATACCATCACGACGAATGAAACAATTCTTTATTTATTTATAAATTCCAATGATTTACGACCAAGTGGATAAAATAATAAAAGGGCAAACAGAAATCATTAATATCACGGCCGCATATAATCTCTTGGGCATTGAATTAATTTTGATCCAGTTACCCAGTTGTGTCGCACTTAATGAAACACCTAATTATATAATTTATATGGTATAAGTATATTTATGTTTTTAATTATGTGTGGGTGTCCATCATAAATATAATACAAATGTAATTATTATTTATAGAAAATAAATAAATAATACATTTAATAAAAGAAAAGGACAAAAAAAACCTAAACAAAAATGGTATAATGAAATGGTTCAACAAATTATAAAATTATCACAATAAATAATAAATTATTATAAATTATAAATACTGATAATAAATAACAAATAAGTATAATATTTAATAAATTTACACACACACACACACACGCACCCATGTTTTATGTGTACAAACATGTTGCAATTATTGGGTCTGTTCGGCTCAACGTACGTTTGGACAATGAAATTTTGTGTCTGTTGTCAACATAACGTCCTATGCATTTATTTCGACTATCTTATCTTAAAGTTACGAAACTTACAGTTAAAATACAGAAAATTTGTATTCCATATCGATTTTGTAAAGAATTAAATTCTTAAGCTTTATCTGTGTTGTGATGTAACTTACCACGCTCAATTTCGTGTTAATTTAACAATACATATAAAAAAATATTCATACTAAAATTAATTTTCTATTAAAACAGTTAAAACCCAATCAATGTTTTGCCACAATATGTAATTGTGCATTCTGGTTAGGATAAATAATTTCAAAGTTATTATAAGTGCGTTTCAAAACAATGTGCAATGGTAAAAAAAAATAAAAAATATAAACAAATGCGGAAATAAATTTAACACTGTGGGGAAAACTATAAATAAAAATATTTCTTCTTCTTATTTTGTTTTAACGATACACGTTGATGTCACGCATATGAAACCAATGCACACCACTTGTTATTAAATGATAAATTTAGTTAAGGATCTGTTAATACCGTGCGCAAGTGGTGTGTGGCATAACATAATTGTGGTGGCAATGATCGTAAAAATATACAATAAAAAGGCATTTCATATATAATTCATAATCTCTAATTTCTCTGAACTATCGTAATGTTAAAATAAATACTTATATTAAAATACAAAATGGAATGGAATTCAAAGTATGACATGACTTAATGATGATGGCATATAATAATATCGAATATATAATTATAAAATAATAATAATTATATAAAATTTGACTTACCACTTGAATACTGCTTTGCAAATTGCCCGCCAGTGTTTCCGATTGTTTTTTATCCGTTTTACGAATACGTTTTGTTTTCGTTTCCAAAACACGTTTCTGAAGCAGTCCGGTTTCAATAGTTTGCTGATGACAATTTGCATTAAATGAATGGAAATTTTTTGGTTCACAATCTTGGTGATGATGACGATAGCTTTCGATACGTTTTGTAAATCTTTGCTGAAATGTATTATTTCTATCTTTTATTTCGGTGGTAATTGTGTGTTGTTGCTGAAACTGTTGAGACAGTGGTGGCGTCGTTGAATAAGAAATATGCTGTTGATGCTGTTGATGTAAACCCTGATGTACTAAATTCTGTTGATGCAATTGATTCAATTGCTGTTGATGTTGATGTTGTTGATGAAGATGATGTTGGTGTTGTTGTTGTTGCTGCTGCTGCTGTTGATGAAGCTGTTGTTGATGTACTAATTGCTGTTGCTGTTGAAGTTGTTGTTGATGTTGTTGTTGTTGTTGTTGCTGATGCTGTGGCTGTAAATGTATTGAATTATGAACCTGATTATTGGCATTTGAAAATACCGGAAGACTTCCTGCATCCATACAGCTGATTACTTATTTGTGAAACGCCAATATGCGTTCCACAATGTTATTGTGTTGGAATTTTATTGTTGGACTGATTTTATTTCGTTGTTTTTATTGGTTTTGTTTTTATTATCGTATAATTTAAGTGTTTGCCGTAGCTCCGCTTGATTATGGGTAAATCATTAAAGAACTACGTGCTCCACTTTTTTAAATGTATACAATTTCTTAATTTTTTTTTTTTTGTTTCTAATTGAACAGAATAATCTAAATTTTTTCCATTTTAATAAATCTGTTGGTCTATTTTCATCTAATTGATTTCGACATCTATAAAATAAAATAATCATACATTATTATGAGTTAAATTACAACACGTAATTATATTTTTATTTGGAAAGATTGTAGATATTTTTATTGAACCATTTAAAAAGTGTCTGATTTAACCGGCGCTGAAACAATTGGTCATAGATTCACGGCAAAGATGAATTGAGAGCATTTTTTGTTTGTCATTTTAATTGTGTCTCGGGCTGCGGATACAATCATGTACACCTACGAATTAATTTGGAAGAACAGTGATACAAGATTTATGCACCCACGCCACCCGTATATGACGTACTGATGTATCGTCATATGATAATGGCTCGTAAATCATATGGAATCGGTTTAGTTAAAATTGTTTTAATTATGTTATTCTGTTAATGAATTATGTGATTTATGAGGTTAATTGAATTTAAAATTATTTAAGCCATTATTTCCGAATATATACCGGATAGATTGGGATGGATTATGTTAAATTTATATGTTTTTGGACACATACCATAAAATGTCAAGTGTTTGATTCAGTTTATAGCCTGCATAAAAAATAGATTTAAACTATTCTATGTTTGGAAATTTATAGATATGCGTATAGCAAAATTTTTCTAAATTCACACCGACGATGGGCTTCAATTTAATTGTTAATACTTTCTTAACAATATATATTTTATGGATATCTATGCATCGGATACACATCACATACAATATATGAAAGTAATGTTTGCATGCATGTACTTTAACTGAATGTAACATATTTTTATTTAAAGTGAAACATCATCATATCTCAAAAAATTACGTATATCAGTGAATATAAAAACACACACAATATTTATAAATATATAAAAACTATAAGAAAATCTATAATAATATATTTGAATTGATCACAAAGAGTGTACAAAATGCATGTACTTTGCTTAATGAGGAAATACTAATTAAAAACAATTTGTTTAAATAATACTAATTGCCAATAATAATAATACTAATAATAATAATAATGACAACATTAACAACAACAAACACAATAATAATAATAATAATAATATATTTAATTCAACAAAAATAATCTCTTATTTTTTATTTTTTTTTTGAATAACCAGAGACAAAACCCAAAACAAAAAAATTAAAAATAAATTACTTTTACTTTTTATCTTATTCAATATAATTTTTAAATAATATAGTTTTACTTACATTTTGCACAACCACCACAACAACCAAAAATAATTTGTTGTAATGGTTAAAATTAGTTAATATAAAAATCGAAAATAAAAATTGAAAATGTGTGTTACTATTTTCAAAAAAAAAAAAAATACAAGGGCAATAACATTTTTTAATTATTTACAAATAAAAATTATTTAACAAACCCATCGTAAAAAAAAAAAACGAAAAACATGAAATACTTTTTCTGAAAACTATTAACGAAAATAATGAATGAAATAATTTCTCCTATTGTAATTTTTCAAAATTGTAAATAACATTTTTGTTTTTAATTGCTCAAATTCAAAAAACATAAAAAAAAACAAATAAAAACAATTTCCAAAAAAATTATAATAAAGTTACACTTCACTTCGATACAAATTTTATTTTTACACGGAATATTTAACCAATAATAAAATTACTAGAGACACGCACACACAGAGAACGCGACTTGGCCTCTGCCACCGATTTCAATACAATAATATCACAAACAGTACAATATTTTTATATGGCATTGCAACCAAGATTCCAGTTTAAATACGATATATAAAAATTGTATGAGTATATATAAAAGAATAAAAAATAATGATGAAAAATCATGACTATAATGATCATGCGATGATGCATGATGATGATGATGATGATTCAAAACTTTAATGGGGGGCATTTTTTTCTTTTTCGAATATATACAGAGTGTACAGAGTGGACGGTAAAGAATTTTTAGTTTCTTTTTATAATGTAACGAACAAAGACGCAACGCAAAATGTTATCAATTCATTGAATGGATATTTTGTATTGTTTGTCGTATACATTCTTTGTTAAATAATTTAATATAAGTGGAATAATAATAATAATCTATTGAATAATATGTTGATGTTGAGTCACACATTCAAAAATGTCCTTAATAATGTTTTTTTTTTTTATATATAATAAAATAAAGATAATGTTCAAGAAATAAATTTGTTAATGGTAAAACCAAAAGAGACTATATATTTGCGATTTAGTCAAAGAAAAAATCAAAAGCTATTTCATTGTCCTATAATACAAAACATGTTTTGTCTATACATACATAAAAAAAAAAACCAAGATAGTTTTTCGATTTTATGATCACCCGGTAAATATATAAAAAATTATTATTATTTTTTTTTTTATATAAAAAGAAGAAACACAACACAATTTGCAAATCAATCGAGAAAATTGTATATTTCACTTCATAATCGCATATATATCTCCTCTACTGTTTAGCTATACTCTATATATATATACCCATACATTGGTATATATATACACACTGAAAATATATGAACAGACGACATATAAGTTTATTTATTATTAGCGTAGGGTTGTCGTATGAGTTGAAGAAAAAAATGCCATGCATTCAATCACATTTTAACAAATTAATAATCTGTGTTGAGATTTGCTTGGAACAACGATAAGGGCGGTACAAACAAATGACACGTATTTGTTATGACGTACGTCCGGTTGAATGCGTCAGTATGGTACAAAAAATAAAAAAAAATAAAAACAGGATCATAAGGATATTTTTTATTTTTGAAAATTACTAAATTAAAAAATGAATATTTTTGTAAATATCGTATTATTAACCTATACCCCCCTATAATATATCTGTGTTGAGATTTGCTTGGAACAACGATGGGGGTGGTACAAACAAATGACACGTATTCGTTATGATGTACGACCGGTTTGGATGCGTCAGTATGGTACAAAAAAAAAAAACAAAAAATAAAATAAAAACAGGATCATAAGGATATTTTTTTTTTTGAAAATTATTCAATTAAAAAATGAATATTTTCGTAAATATCGTATTAATAACCTATCCCCCCCCCCAAAATAGTGTCAATTAATGTTAAATAACTAAAGCACTCTTATATAACCAACATATACAAATTAATGCTCATTTCCAACACGGTTACCTTTGAATATGACACCAAACGTACTATCACCATAATTAATTGTTCCACCTGTAGGAATAACAACCAAAATTATATAATTGAGGCCACACTAAATGTGATTGTTTATATGAATTTATGTTTAAAACAAACTAGCTCGACCATATTTGATTGCTTTAAACGTTCCCCTCTCGTTCAGCCCAGTTAAACCTATTTAATCGAAGAATCCTAATTATAATAATCAAACAGACAGACAACCCTATTGATAGAGGTAACATTTCGATATATATATATATTTATACAAAGATAATCATGGCGATGGTGTGTGGTGACTATATGACTAAAATAATGATTAAGGTTGATGATGATGATGAAAATGACAAAACATGTGTGCGTTTGTTGTTTGGTTGGTAAGCATTTACGGATTTACTCATTTTTACCTCTATATCAAGTAAGTAATGTTTATATATATACGTAAAATCATTTGTATTTGATACGATAGACGGGGACAACAACCGACAAAACGAAAACAAAAAACTTACCGAATACTCTATCTCGAAAAAATATATAAATAAATATATAAAATTAAATTACACTGTCGCACAAAGAAATTCCTTAATTTCTTAATTTATATATATTTTTTTTTTAATTTTCATCTTATCACGTAGTATTTATTTATTATAGGATTCCCGATGAGGTGGTAATGAATGTAAGGGATGATTAATAATTAATTATGTAAGGCAAATTGTGTGTGTGTGTGTGTGTGTGTGTGTGTTAAGTATACCAAAGAATGATACGATAATAAATATATGAAAGCGCAATAACATTGAATAGATAAAAATGTTGGTCAATTTAAGGTGATCGTGTGTATGATCAAGTATCGATAGTTTAAGCTGCTTTCTCGACTATTAAAAAACGACGAATAGAAGAATATTGTGTGGTTCACATTGGCTTCTATGTACACCCAAAATTCCGGAAATTCTTTTGGAACAATTTATTATAAGAAGAAATAAATGACTGAAATGACTGATATGAAAATTTCTTTGTACGATAGTGTTACAACATATAAATATACAATTTTCTAATGAAATATATGAAATAAAATCATCAATTATATTATTATTATTATTATTATTATTATCATCATTATCATCATCGTCATCGTTGTTCGTATTCATCATCGACATCATCAAAACTATATACTTATAATTAATATAATATTGTACAATTTGAGAAAAAATTTATAAACAATTCATTGTTATAATAATGTATTAAAAGTAAAATTTTATATTTATTAAGTGGAAAGAAAAAAAAAAAAAAACGAGATAGACACACACACACACCGAAATAGATTTGTTAAGTTTTTTCTATATTAAATATGTGCGAGCATTTAACACAACATTTTTATAAACAAAATAATATATATATTAATATTTGTAACAAAATAATGAATATTAATATTATATTATAATTGACGATTTTGTTATCAATATTAATTAAATATTTCATATCATATTTTCACAAATAGATTCGAGTTTATTTATTAAATGTATTGTAAAATTTGTAGTGAGTGTGTGTGTGTGTGTAAATAAATAATATTACTAAAACAAAATTTAAAATATTAAAGAATACTCTAAAAATGCTTGTCTCTTAAAAACGTAATTAGAAAATCGGTATCGGTTGTGATGTTGATAGTAATAAATACGAAAAATATATCAATAAGAATTCCATCTTGATGATTAAAAATTATTAAATTAATCGGTGGTCACTGCTATATAAATCGAATAGAATATCTTTACACTTTCGTTGTCGATGTCCCGTCAAAAGATTTTCAATATATATACCACACAGGATCCGAAGACAATATATATAAATGTTTCAAGCAAATCAGGCGAATCCTGCTCCCTCAACACATAAAATCATGCAGTAAATTTCGTGACATACAAAAAGCGCAGCCATATTCCGCATGGAAAAACCAGGTCAATGCGAGCTTATTGTAACACAACCGGCGGGCGGGTCATTAACCAATAATATTTTTCGGTAAAAAATATTAATCAAATATAAAATAATTATAATAAAAAATCTATTTTATAAATTAATATCAATTAAACAAAACTCTATATAGATATATATATTGTGTGTATGCGTTGTCATCATCACATCGTTTGTCGTCCACAAAATGTGACAACAATTACAATTAAAATAACCTCATCTACACTAAATATAGTTAAAATAAAAAATACGTTGTTATTTATAAACTTTTAATACAAAAATGTATATTACAAATCGAAATAAAAGTCACATTGGATTTAATATAATAACAAAAAAAAGAGAGTAGAAATATTAAATGATATTATACACAGCACAGCACAGTATATTTTCGTGATCGTATTATGATAATATGCAAATGTTTGCCTATAATTAAAATGCTTAAATGTTGTAGGTAATAGGTAAATAACAACAATAATAATAATAATAATATAATATTAATAATAAAAAAACATAAAGGTAAAAATAAACTGACGAATCAAATACATTTACACAATTTCAGTCAGTATAGTCAGTCACCACAGTATAACAATTCTACGATACACATACAATAAAATTAATGTTAATGGTGTGCACACAGAACTGTAATGTAAAGGCATACGTGCGATATTATAAGAAAAAATATTATAAGCTCGAAACTTATACAAAAAAAAAAAAAAAATAACAAATCAATTGACCAACGATAATTTCAGTAAGTATCGTAGACATTCACCGGAAATGTGTGAGCAGTCAAAATTTAAAATAATATTAGGAAAAATGTCTAATGCTGAGTACAACGCTCCGTTGGAAATAATTGCATAAATGTGTAGTTAATAAATTCGATTTAATTTAATTAATATTACTAAGCGCGAGGGCCAGGGTAAACGATCGTAATGTATTGCTGAAATTTATATAATATTAATAATAAATATAGTGTTGGACAAGAGATTAACAATATGTGTAGATGATGGAATCTTTCCCTTGTAACGGATAATAGGAAACATCTATGTCAAAACATAATTGTAGACCAATTGCGATGAGTTGTTATAAATACAGGGTGTTTTTTTATTTATATTTCTTTGTAATATTTTAATAATAAATATAATATACCGACGATAGATTTTATCGTATGTTGACAACGACTATTTTATTAGAGTTTTTCGGTAGCCTATACGGTTTGATATAATATTGCAATGTCAACAGAAAATTTTCCAATATAATACCAGTCCATATTAAAACATAATCTTCCACATTTATTGCATTCAATTCAAAGGATATAGGCTTTTCTTCTTCTTCCGGATGATTTTATACCTCTTCTTTTACCTTTTTGCGTTTAATATAACATAGATAGATAATGGCCGGCGTACTAGTTTTTCATTAGTCGGACCATAATTTTAATTTAAGTATTTCAAGGAGGCGGCAAGAATTATTTTAGCCGTCGTTATTTTATTATTTAATCGATTTAGAAAAGATTATTGAAAAGAAGAATAATTATTTTTTATGCTTTGCCACACATTGAATCACTATGTAATTATTAAAATTAAAAAATATCGACACTAATACTATTCATATTTTATATTCACATGTTTTTTGCGTCCTGTTTTTTTAGATAGATTTTCCGAAAAAATATCCTTTTGAATGGAACTATAAAATAATCAAAATAAATCACCATCGAGGGATTTTACATACGAGCGACGTTGTTATTTTTTCAACAAATTATTAAAAAATCCAAAGAGCAAGTAAACTAACAAGTCAGGCTCGTACGCCAATTTATTTGTTGTTCTACATCATCTATACAGCAGAGACGTTAAGTTCAGTGGTTGATGAACACTGTGCGGTGTTATGATTGTGTAGAATCATTTTTTAAATGTATTTATTACTGGTGTGTGTGTGTGTGTTGTTTCTCAACAGTACAGTGTACAAAATACTTTATTTTAATTTTATTATAAATTAATATATATTAATAATAATATAAATGTAAAAGAAAGACACAGATCCACATATCAAATGTGACTTCTATATAGTCTTTAGTCTGTATGTATTTATAGGTGGTTTATAAGACGAAAATACAACGTACAACACAAAACAATTTGTATATTATAGAAATATGTATTTTAAAGATATAGTATATCTGTAATCTGTATTATTATATCCGCTTTACAAGATATTGGTTACTATCGAAAATGAATATTTCGTAAAATATGTCCACAAACATATTTAATATTTTAGATGGTTTGACAGAATGACTACCAGCTACCACCAGTAGATAAAATTAATTAATTTTCATATAATTAATTAGCCCCTAATTTACATGTGAATTTCGGTAATCTACTTCAATCATCGATTGTGCGGTTTCACTAAAGTGCACACCTATTTTTGGTTGATATTTTATAGGAACATCGATAATGAAATGTTTATCTACTATCTTTTCTGTGATTTCTCATTCATTTACAGATTTTTTCTACATTTTTTTAATAATTTTATATTTTGTAATGAATGGAATTATATATAACAATTTTTTTTATTGTTGTTGCCATGACCAAATGTAATAATATAAATACCTTTTGTCCCTTTACGTAGATTTCATTTCATAGAAAAGGGAACAATCATTTTTTTCCTTTTTTATTGTTCAATTGTTCTATCTAAATTTTTCTGTTCCTATTCAAAACTTATAAGAACAGTGA
The DNA here is from genome assembly GCA_910594885.2 of Bibio marci. NCBI lineage: Eukaryota > Metazoa > Arthropoda > Insecta > Diptera > Bibionidae > Bibio > Bibio marci. The sequence goes on from OU343118.1 coordinate 43,861,129, forward strand.
ACATTTAAAAATAAGAATAGTGATCTTTTTTACTTTATTTGTTTGCTATTCTTTCTATACGTTTTTTTTTTATTACAAATTCTAAATTTGATAAATTTTTAACTGCCATGCTATAGGCCACACAAGTATTCTTTGTTATTTTCGTTACTGGTTTTATAAAGTTTTTTCAATGTTAGGCTCACATAAATTACGAAATATACTACCACTGGCAACAAACAAATATTAAAAACGATTCGTCACTTCCGGCAGTATATGTCTACTTACTACTACTTTTCGCTTGGTTTAAAATTAAGCGAATGCCACCAAAGTATTATGTTATTTATTTTATGGATAAATAATTGATTGACTATGAATATAGAAAAAAAACGAAAAACGATAACAAGAAAAGTGATCTGATGCTACATACAACATTATCTCTAGCATGGGCACCAAGTGATTTCTATAATGTCGTCTTTTATTGGTCACATTTGTTTGACCTAAAGTCCGATAGAAAGTGTGGACAGCTATTTTAATAAGTCTTTGTATAAGTTTTCTTTTGTGAAGTCGTGTGTGAGTATATCTAAATAGTGTAAAAGTACCAATATTATGGAGGCAAGATTATCTGTGTTGGAGAATTTGCTATCATTCTATTTATATTTTAAATGAATAGAAAAATTAATTATTTTTGGTTAGATTCAGATTCTCGGATGCGAATACTATATTTGTGACATCATCACCTCACCATATTATTCGATTTTTTAAAGCAAATTTAGGCTCATATGATTATGAGTATAAATAACCTACAAAACATTGGTCTCGATCTCGTTGAGTATGAAAACTAACCTAGAATTTTGATTTGAATCTCTACATCGTATGGGTATTAGGTATTAGATATAGTTTTTCAATAATGAATAATAAATTCCTCGTGTCAACAAATATTAAGAGGGGAAAGGAAATAAGATGGTTAAAAATAATAAACAAAACCAACAGGTTTTATTTTACGAAATTGTCAATAAAAAAAAATACTTAATTTAGTCCAACCAAAATAAATAAATTGATAATAGTAAAGAAATTTAATTTAATAATTACCATATATTAATGTATTCAGGAAAAAGGCATCTTTAATTTTACAGCAAGTTGAAAAGATGAAAATAATTAATTGTATTGTATTGATTGTGTCTGTCTTCCTTTACTTATTATTATTTTTAATAATAATGTTAATTTTATTATTTAATTTAATAAATTACTTATATTTTTTTTCACTTGATCTACGTGCGGTTAATATTTTGTGTTGATTTTCCAATATATTACAATTGAAATGAACTTAATATTGACAATATTCCTTAACTGACTTCATTACATGTTTGCATTCTAAATACTACTGTTTGCTATTTGCCCGTCTGGCCACGCTAAAATTACTGTATGGACTATTATTGAGTCAATATTCTTATAACAATTTTATTAACGCAAAATGTCAATTTATCTCAATCAATTGAAAAAAAGAGATAGATAAAAAATGAACAAAATTTCAAAAAGCAATAATAATACGTGAACTTGAAGCAATGAAATATATATATTATTAGGTGATGTTTACGTTTTGTCTCCTTTTCTATTTGTATTGTACATAACGTGTGTGTGTGTGTGAGTAGTAGTCAGAGGTTTTGAATATATTGTTATGTTATTGCTAGATTGCCTTTGCAATGTGTTTGTGGAGAGTATACAAAAAAAAAAAAACACATATTTTATTACATATTACACACAGCTACAACAGCCGTTACAGCAATATAAAAAAAAAAAAAAACTATTTCTATAAAAAAATATATGCAAATATTTTTTTAACACATAATATTAATATAATTATTATTTATAATTCATATTAACTTATTATTAATTTTATTTTCAATTATTTAAATTCCACTTTTTGTTATTGTTTTAATTTTTAGCTCTATTTTTTTTTTATTACACACAAATTTTACAAATTTAATTGGAATTTATAAAATATATAAATATAACAATTTTAAAACACACATACTTTACTTTATACTTGTAAATAAATAAACAAATTAAGGTATTAGCAAATAAAAATGACTTTTGATAGAAATAAATGAAAAATAAAAAGAAAAACTATAACCAAAAACTTTTACAAACGAAAAATTAGCGGACGAGCGATGTTCGTGCTTCATCACCACAGCATGAAACAAAAAATACTATTTTTTTATTATATTTAAAATTTATTTCAACAATTTCTATGAAATTATTGAATTGACTATTGTTAAAAAATGTGTGTGTCATTTTTACTTTTTTATTTTTTTGGATTTTTTGTATATGTGTACAGATCATCCACAGTTATGTTATGTACTTTATCAATGTATGTGTTATATACATTCACTCCAATATCATTACTTATATGCTTATGGTGCACTTTCAATAGTTTCAATGTGAATATGCTACATCTGTTTTCTATCAAGACAGCAATTCACAATTATAATGTTGTTCCAATATTATATATTCCATTTTCTAATAAAAATATAATGTCAAAATTAGACAAATAATGGAAATTTAGCTGACGCGCCAAATTTGCTGTCACATTTAGTACGATCTCTTACGCTTTCTTGTAGAATTGCTAAGCATGCGCCAATTTTGTACTACATCAATGGTTAAATCACAATAATGAAAATTTTGATTTACTCTATATATTCATAAGTCGATGGACGATGTATTTTTGATGATGGTATTGAACGTTGGTACAGTTACAATACAGGCAGCAGACGGAGAGAGGATGAGTGAGTAATATATTTTACGTTTATAAAATGCAAAATTTTTTTATTGTAAAGTAAATTCATTATAAATTAAGTAAGACGACATTTTTTTTTGTAGAATATTTTCTTTAAATTAAAATTTTTAAGATTATATTCAATTTTCAATACAATATAACATACAATTTTAATTTCTCATGACATTTTACAATATAATTTTGTTTTATTTTTTAAAACATTTGCACCAAAGCTAATGTACAATTAAAAAAAAGAAAATTGTTCTTCACAAATTCGTGAACAGCCGATCAGACATTTTCTTTTTTTTTTTTGCATTACGCACAGGTACAACAAACAATGTAGGTAAGTTTTTATTTTTTTGTTCTTGAATTCATTTTTTTTTTTTTTTATATTTGTTTGTAAGAATTATTTTCCGGGTTAATTACATACACATTTTATTTCTCAATTCAATTTACAATATGATTTTGTTTAATTTTTTAAAACATCTAAACAAAATCCGAGGTAAAATGAATAAAAAAAAAAAAAAAAGCCTTCTTCTTCACAAATGCGACATTTTTTTTTTTTTCTTTTTGCTTTGTAAGTGCATCTCAAAAATACAATTATAATTTCTTAATGCATAATATTTCAGATTGTAGATTAGTTTTATAAATTGTTAATTATTTTATAAATACATTTTTAAATAATTTGTCGTAACATTTTCATTGCAGGTGCAATTTAGTGGTGATGTACAATTTGGAAATTTATTTGTGACCACCTTTGCTTTATAATTCATGCAATATTCAAAACACGTAAGTTTTTTTTTTTATTCTTGAATTCATTTGTTTTTTATATTATAATTTTATTAAGAATTACTTTCCCGGTTAATTACATATAATTTTTATGTCTCAATTCAATTTACAATATGATTTTGTTTAATTTTTTAAAACATCTAAACAAAATCCGAGGTAAAATTAATAAAAAAAAAAAAAAAAATCATTCTTCTTCACAAATGCGACATTTTTTTTCTTTTTCTTTTTGCTTTGTAAGTGCATCTCAAAAATACAATTATAATTTCTTAATGCATAATATTTCAGATTGTAGATTAGTTTTATAAATTGTTAATTATTTTATAAATACATTTTTAAATAATTTGTCGTACCATTTTCATTGCAGGTGCAATTTAGTGGTGGTGTACAATTTGGAAATTTATTTGTGAACATCGTTGCTTTATAATATATGGGGTACATGTAACCTGCAATACATGTAAGTTTATTTTATTCTTGTATACATTTGTTTTTAATATTTTTATATTATAATTTTATTAAGAATTATTTTCCGGGTTAATTACATATAATTTTTATGTCTCAATCCAATTTACAATACAATTTTGAGTTGTGTTCTTTTAGAACTTTATTTTCTTTGTTCTTTTTATATTTGATTGCTTTATTTGTTAGTGATTGATCACAACTATAAAATTTCTACTGCCGTTCGTAGTAGAATAGAATTTTTCGAAAACATAAATCTTAAATTAAATAACTATAATAATACTACAATTTAAATAAAAAAAAAAACCACACACACACACACACATTAAAAAAAAATATTAAATAAATTAAAATATCTACATTATTAATATTTAAATACTGTTTAAACTAAATAACTTTTTGATACTTGATAACGATATTTTGATGAAGTTATTGATGAAGATGAAGATGATTTTGGTATTGATGAGGGTTTATTGATAAACGTTGTCATAATATATTTATTTTTATATAAATCATCAGATTGTGATGACGGTTGTGTATAATTACGTGTCCCTACATGTGGTGGTAATATAATTGAATTACTACCATTACAATCAATTTGTCCATTCATTTCTGCTGAACGATTATCATTCGATAAATTAATACTTGCATTATTCGTTGTTAACGTATCAAATTCAATTTTACGATTAAATTTTTGTAATTTGGTACAATTAAATATAATACTTAACATTACACAAAATTCGATAAGTGCTTTGAATAAACTAGCTGCTAAAAATACACTATATTGTTTACGATACCACACATCTATTTTATCTAAACAGCCCTAAAAATATATATAAGAAAATATTACATTTAGTTAATAATATCTATGTAATTATAAAATACTTGTAAATTATTCTTACATCCATGTGACGTGATTTTTCATATTCATGACGTTCCAATGATTGACAAATTGTTATGTTTATGGGTTTTGGATCCAAATATGAATTCAAATCATTTTCATTGCTTAAATGACAACATGTTAATGGTACCGTCCATTCTCGTTGTCCATAACCTTGCAATCTCCATAATGATGTATCATAATTTATATTACTATTTATTGCACAACATTTAAAATATGTTTGGCTTAAATCCATTGCGGCTGTTAACTGAAAAAATAATGTTATATCGAAAGAAATTGGCATACATGGTACATTAAATAGACGTAAATAATTAGAAAAATTGACAGATATTTATTAACTTACTTGTTCTTTACCAGGTACACCATAATTTCCTTGTAATGCTTTTACCATAACGGTTTCATCTAAATTTAGTCCTAAACAATGTGGCCATAATGTTATTAATAAACATGCACCAAATTCCATTAATAATAAAAATAATACAATTAAAAAATACTATAGAAATAATAAATGACAAAAAAATAATGAATTAATTTCGCCGAGCTATAAAATAAAAGTATACGACATTTTTACCATAATTAAAATACAACAATTATTCATGCATATTGCCCACCAACCAACAATTGATGCAAATACAGCTATAATTCCGGCAGCCGTTAATGACAATGCAATATAATAAAAAAATGGTTGTGGTAATTTTGATAAAATTTCGTTACCGGCACCAAGTAAACGTGACAATAAAATACGTTGTTCATCAGAAAATACATAAAAACCAGATAGTAACAGAATTATTCCACATGCCTGCAATTTTAAATAAAAATTAAATTAAATTTTATAATTTTTCATCCTTATGATGGATATATTAATCTACGCAAAGGCTAATTAACCAAATTGAAATTATGGTATACAACGTAAAGTATTATTGAGTATATGTAACAATATATTCACCATTTGGGTCGTCGACACATTTTTATTAATTCAATTATTCTTATCGGTCTTGCTGTTGTGTGTGTGTGTGTGTTTGTGAAAGCATTGTTAATCTCATGCGAATTTCATATAATCACATTATACTAATGTAGAAGAGGGAATTCCTGAGATTGAAATCTCAAATATATCGAATCATATGCGTTATTCAATCGAACTTACCAAAAATAATAAATTAGTAAATCCAAGAATAAATTTATGATTAATTAATTTTAAAAATTTCATTTTTATATCCACTTCAATATCTTTCGAGCAGCGTTGTTATTTTTTTCTTCTTTCAATTAGAACAAAAACTCACGAATGAAATTATTTATTATTATTTTTTTTTATAATATAATTCACTTTTTCTTTTTATTTCTGAAATGCATTTTTTTTTTTTGCTTTTATTTTTATTATTATTATTGTTTGTTGTTGTTTATTTTCAATATAAAATTTTACTTTACATTACATTTTATGTAAATACCAATTACCATCACATAAATATTTGATTAGAAACTCTGAATATAAATTGTACGTTTTGTTTTATAAAAACAATTAATTTTTATTGGCTTCAACAATAATTTTATAATTACTTTTTATTAATAATTCATATATTAACAAAAAATACGCATATAACGAACGCAATATGAAATGCGACTGACTAACTAAAAAAAATTGTACTACAACTAATAGTAGCAATACCTTAATATTTGTAAATTTCAGGTGTTCAGGTTTTCAAATTTATTTTATTTATATATTTTTTTTTTCTTTTATAATGGAATAAATTATAAATTATAAAATATAATATGTTTTTCTGTATGAGTGGGTCTTTGTTTCATTTGGTGAGGAAGGAAATGTGTTCACTAGAGCAAATCTCTAACACACAATAACAGATATAACATTTTTATATTATTATAAAAAATTTTTGTTTATAAAATATAATATGAAAATCATTCACAAAATATTGGTAAAATAAATTTGAAAACCTAAAATATTTTTTAATTGAATACAAATACCGGTAGCTTGTATTCACTTGACTTGATATAACAATATTTAAGGTTGCATCCACTAAGCGCGATACTATTAATGAATTAGCAATTGCTGGAAAAATTTTATATGATCTCAATTTGCTATTATTCCAATCAGATTTATATTCATTAAGATCGCATTCTAGATGGATTCAAAACCAATAACCAAGATTGGTTTGCTATATTGTTGTCGTATGCAGACACATGAAATCATATCCATTAAATCAGGATTAAATAAATTATTAAGAGAACTTGTTGAATACCAAATGACTATTTTTGTTACCATATGTTTCAAAGTGGTCTTACAAAATCAGTATATAAACGTATCTGCATGATTAGCATTACACCAATCCAATGCCTTGCATATACATACCTTTAATTATTATATTCATCCGTGAAAATTGTACATTAGTTTTATATTTAAAATAAATTAACTATTTACTATCACTAACTATCTATTAGTTAATAGGACAGTAGTACCTTTTTCCAATTGATTTATAATATAAATTTCTTCAACTTTCTTCACAATATCTGCGTTCAAATCTTTTACATTATTTTCATATTAATTTACTAGTTTCGCCAAAGTTCTTTGCACCATGGGTGACTGTACGTGCTCACAAACTTATCCATTTTGTGTGGTGTTGAATATTTGTTAATGATTTTTTCTAATCCTTCCAATTTTTTACAATTTAATTTGAACTTTTTTGCCTTATGTAAATTTACTGTTACCATTCAGTGGTTCTATATATTTAATATTAAATTAATTTTATTCTATACTTTGTGTTACTTCTTGTGGAATAACCAATAATAAATCATCAGCATCAGCTTCAACTATAATTTCCTTCCGTTGGTGCTCTGCTTTTTTTTTTTCCTAAAACATACACGGTCTTAAATTTAATAGTAATAATTTTAAATATCATTTTTTTTATAATTAGTAGTAAATGTAATATATTTACCTTTAAGTTCCGCATATTTAATTTTAGTTAGATTTTAAAAAAAACGAACAACGTAAGTAAATTCTGTTGGATGTTTTGCCTTGATATAAAAAAAAAAACATTAAATTCTTTACACAAAGTAAATAATTTTATTGGTATTTCTATTGAATAGGAATAACTTTAATTTTATTATAATAAAAAAGAATTTAATTAAATTCTATTAAAATCTATAGTTAACCTTTTATTTTTTTTTTTATTATATTACAAATTGTATTTTCTATTTAATATAACGAATAAAATTTAAAAAATTATATTGACATCAGAACACTCACAGCACTTGCATATATCTGACACACTTTCCAATGAAATTCCAGTAGTGCTGTCAAAATGAGATAAATATGAGTGAACGCGTTACCAATTGGTAAACATTTTTTAACATGCAGATGTCCCCACTAATATTATAATATTAAGGGTGTCTAGGAAAAATAAAAAAATAAACTTTCTCTACCGTAACTCTGATAATAGTAAATAAATAAGGGTGTTTACGGTTCAAGTGTTTTATTTTTCTCCAAAGAAATTATATAAATTAAATTTTATTGCATGTTTTTAATTATTTAGTAACGAAAATTAAATTATTAATGTTGTATAATTTGTTTTTTTTTTTAAATTTCAGCTATATAAAAAAAAAGGAAAAGGAAGAAAACGAAAAGGACTTCTAGATGTTTGTTTACAAAAATTTTATGGTATGTTTATCTTTTTATTAACTATATTTTTATTATCTATATTTTTATTATCTATATTTTTATTATCTATATTTTTATTATCTATATTTTTATTATCTATATATTACTTTTAATTTATAAAAAAAATTGTGTTTTTTTACAATTTTTTCTCGTTGTAATTTATAAAATAAGTTTAAATTTTTTTTATTTCGCTAAAGAGCTATACTATTTTTTTTTTTATTTTACACAACACAAATGATCACAACAACTACACATTTTTATCATTAATTTTTTACATTTTATATACAAATTATTATTTTTACTGTAAAACTAAAGACAATTTTAATATAGGCTTTGTGAATTTAACAGTGAGTAGTTTTTACAACAGTTGATCGTCTAGCTCGATATTTTTCCCATTTTAAGATCGTTTTTATAGTATCCAAGAAATCTTTTACAACTTCCCATTAATTCTAATTTCATACGTTGTTGTTGTATAATGCGTCGATAAGATCTATATTTATATTTATTAATGGAGTGGTAAAAGCAATATATATTCCAATTAAGACTGGCTCGCGAAATATATAAATTGAAATAGGTATTAAGTATAAAGTATTATATGATTCCAATGACTGCATTGTGTGTAACTGGCTTCGTTCGTTCCCATAGTTCTTGTAAAGAAACAACAAAATTATATATACAAAATTAATACGTTATATTTTATCTTATCATTGAATTATTATCGCATTTATTAAATGTATCGATGAATATAGTGATAATTATTTTATGTATCGATAAATTGATTATATGTATAATATAATCTTTGATTCTTTACATCTCAATGATGATGATGATGATGATGATGATAATATTATATATGAATTTTCAAATTTCAATAATATAAAATAGAAAAAATGAAAACTTTTTAATATAATAAAAACTAAAATTTTCTTAAACTAATTTAAAAGTGAAAAATCTCTTTAGGTATAAAAAATCAGAGATGGTGTATCGCATACGTGTGTGTGTGTGTGTGTGTGTGTATCTATATTTGGTTATAATATATTTGTAAATATATGTCTTATATCATTGTCAAAAAAAAGAGATATACACACGGGGTTGATTTTAAGAATGTATAAACGAAATAAACGTCGTAAATAACTATAAATACATACATTGTTCGCGTACAATGATTACAAACGAAATTTTGAAATAGATGGATTGTATATTTGTGTGTACCACATATGAAAAGTTAGTTTTTACATTTATCCATATGTATATATGTTTTGTATTAGATTAGAGATGAAATATATTATTATATGTGGTGACCTGATAATAGATAGCTTTAGGGAACAAATTAAAAGTCTGTTTTTAATGTCAAAAAAAAAAAACTTTCAAACTGTGTAAATTTGTGCGTGTGTGACTTAGATGAATATGTTTACATTATCAAATATTATAATTTTAATGTTTTATATGTTTTAAAGAATGTTTTGTATATATGTATATTCAATGGATTCCGATGAACTCATGAGCACGACAAAATTCATTATGGGCACTATTATTATCGGAAAATAATTATATAATCTGATATTATATGAGAAATATTAGAAAGGAGAATACACGCAGCAATACCAATTTTGCATAACATTAATCGACCTAATTTAATTTGTGTGAGGTATGATTTTGCAAGATTCTTCCAATTGTTGATGCACAACTTTAACAACTGATCGATCTATTGAATTATTGTATAGTTATCGTCTATTAGAGTGTTTATTGACTATTGACATCTTATATTAATCCTACACCTATTTACTGATTACTTATCATAATATTCCCGAAGATAATATATACAAAACATTTAATCTTTTTGATCCAAAATTATTAACCCATTTCTTCCATCAAATTAATTTTATTACACAATTTTTTTTTTCTCATTTTTTTGTTCAATACACACCAAAAGTATAACATATTCATGTACATAGACACGACACCCATATATAAATATATATAATATAAAGAGTTAACACCTCATAAGAATGTCGGCATTCCATACTTTATGTGTTCATATGTGAACCAATACATTATAATGTTTAATAATCGAAACCAACATACAACGAGAACACACATTGAATTGAATTGAATAGAAAAAAATAAAAATAAAAACTGAATTAAATAACCCTTACACAATGGGTTATGCAGCAGGTCTATATATATATATATATTGATAGATGTTATCTTTAAGAAGTTGTTCGAAACTAATATGTATATAGGTTTATGTATACGATTGCACATATGTACGTACACACTGTAAGTAAAGATTATATAAATGAAGCTATAGATAGAAATGGGTAAAAAAAAAACTATAGACGAATATTTTAATTCGATATGAAAACCTTTTAAATGAATGCAGTTCAGTCGAGCATTTAGTGTTTAACACAAAATATTTTATAAAGAAATACATTTTTTTTTGTTGTTATAATAACTAACTATAAAAATACAATAATTTTATATTATTTACGAATGATTTATTTTAGTCCTTTCGTAATAATGACAAAAACCGATAAAAAAAAAAAAAAAAAGGGTAGATATATAATATAATTTTGTGTCTAAGGGTTGAAATTTATTATCGTTTATATTGTCAATTCAATATAAGTCTTAGCAGTAGTTACGTGTAAAATAAAATATAAATTGGAACAAATTTTAAACATATTTTCATTATTTTTATACCATAGATTTGGAAAGATTTACTGCTTTTATAAATATAGTTGTAAACGAACAGTATAAAATACAAATTAATGTACGATGAGAAGATATTACATTTAATTTCAATATATATATATATATATAAGGATTTAGAAAGGACTTATATTTTCAATTCTAATTTTTTATAAAAATTAGTATAGGTTAAAAACGTTTCTTAATTTCACTGAATACTATAAATATATTAATTTAATTTCATAACAAAGCTCAATATAATAATTATAAATTGACTTAACATTTAATTATGTTGATGATTTTTCATAATTTATTCATTAATTTCTTTAAATTTATAAATAATTATATTGTTTGAACTTCTGTCTATCAATATCTATATTATTTTAATTACACATATGTAACTTCGTTCCAATTTCTATATTCCGGTCTCAGAAATTATTGACATGATCTTTTTTAAAAAAAAAGTCCTGTTAAATAGATCAAAAATTATAATATAACGTAGGGATACACAATGATTTGAGTGGCTTTTTATATGGAACAGAAGTTATGGACCTGAACCACATTACAGGAAATGCAGAGTGTTGAAGTTAAGCACGTCGAGTTGTATGTCAACGGCACCTAATTTCAGTCTATATATAAATTCCTAAAAATAAAGCAATTAAGAAAATTTGTCAGGGTTATAGAACCACCACCACCACCCACAAGGATATAGTGTCTATAGTTGACACACTGATGAAATAACATTTATTATTAGCAACTGTACATTTTTTGTATATATACGAACACATATATACGAACAGTATAAGGAATCCTTACAATTACGCATACATATTATTAATAAGACAGTTTGAAAATCGATAATATTATGAAATTAACTCATGTATAATAACCAGATTATATTCGTCGCGAGCTATCTATACACATTTTTATGTAAGTAAAATGTTAAAATAAAATCAATTAATTATATACACAAAAACATACAAATTTAAGTCCTTCAAAACCGTCAAAATATATATTTATTAAAATTTATAAAATCTATATATGTATTCGTGCGATTATATGAAAATTCAGCAAATGATTACGTTAAGTATATACTGAACCTCGTATCATATGTTCATTTGTAGTTAAAATATTGCACTGTTCAGCATTGTTAAACCTACCCCCTAATTATATCATTTGTTTTACCTAACCAGTTTTTTCGATACGAACAATTATTACAATAATTGCACATACTATAATGTTTCCATTTAGAAAAAGGGTAAAACAATATAAAACTATATAAATGGCGCATATTGATTGCAGTTTGAATGAAGAAATTATAAGAAATACATGGATTAAGTAAAAGTCATATCACGAAAAACAATGTATAGCATGAATTACTACTTGTATGTGGTTTGTTTCCTCGCCGAATCGCACCATTCAAATATAACCCAAATGACATCGCTTATATTTCTATATCGAAATCATGAGAAAATAATTACGATTGGAATAAATATTGGTATATCAAATTTATTGTTAACACAAATGCATCATGTACCATTAATGGTTTCACATTATAACGACGAACACACACACACACACATTTAACTTAAAAATTAATTTTTCCATATGTCAATATTGAACACATAATTTTTATTGAATATTTTACCCTTATGCAATTAATCAAATCTTTACCAAACCAAAAAAAAAATAAGGAAAAGGAAAAAATAAAAAAATAATTTACATTACAGTATTACTAGGAAACAGGAAATTCCATAATATTGAAGAATTTAGCGATTTGGTTTAATATAAATATGTAAAAATGACAACCCAACCTTTTTTTTTTCTATGTTCTTATACAATTCTTTAACGTTATAATAATAATTATAATAATAATAATAATAATAATAATAATAATTCAAAAAATCATAAAGCTTAAAATAATATTATGCGCTCTGTAACCATACGACGTTGAGGAGTATATGATCGTATATATATATATAAGAAATGTGGAGTAATATAATGTGTTTTTCGTATAGGTATATAAAACATATAAACAGATTCTATTATAGAGTTATATTATATATTTTCCATACTTCCATACTAATATTTGAATATGAATGATTATATGATATCCTTAAAATATATATATTTGTATAATCACTTGTACCAGCAGAGACGTTCCATTTCACATGGCATATTTTTATTAGGAAATTTTTTGGAATTTCAACGGGTATTACTTTTATATACATTTAGTCATTTTTTTTTGTAATCGCATACAAAATGCAAACTATAAAACTATAATTATAAAAAAACTATATATATATGTAACGACGTTACTGCGTTAATTATACGCATATACCTCAACGCGTACCGTATATAAATATATACCACATTTGGATATACATTTTTTATATATTATAATATTACATAGACCATGTTATTTGAAATGGATATGCGGTGGTTAATATATATATATTTAAGATCTTTCGGTTATATTATATATATTGGCCGTGGCCATAGGGAAAATTTATGCTGTATGATGAATATACAAATACAATATTATTTTTATGAGTTGTATGAAAGATGAGCACAGAAAAAAAAAAAATAATAAATAAAATAAAAAGGATATGAATGTGTCAAAAATTAGATGAATTAAGTATGGGAAGACCATTTGAACTCTTATGGGATATATGTGCGTATAACAAATATTGTATATATTATTATAATATTCATATTTATATTATATTAAGGAAATATATTTCTATATAACACCATGCGCATATATCCTTATTTCGTCGATATATATATACTTACTAATACTTATATATATATATATTTTGAAAACACTTGTAAATAAAAATATTATATTTCCATTGATTTCTGTTTAAAGAAGAATTTTGTGCGTAATATTGTCATGTGAAATTGAATTTTAATGCTTAATTAAACACAATATTCGATATATAAATTATAAGAATATATTTAATTTGTCTATGTAATAACAATTGGTGCAGTAACAATCAATTGCATTCTATTTTATAATCACAAATACACCATATAAACACATGGGCTGAAATGTTTCCTAAAATTCTAAGAAAAAAACAAATTTTTTTTGCAAAATTAAACTTTATTCATCAACATACATCCGTTCGCGGGCGATACACTGATTCCAACGATCTTCCAACTTTTCGATATCATTTTTATAGTAAAATTTCGTTTTTTCTTCAAAATAGGCTTCTGTTTCGGCGTTCACCTCTTCATTGCTGTTAAATTTCTTTCCAGTGAGGTCTGCAAACAGGAAAAACCAGCGGGTGGCCAGATCTGGAGAATACGGTGGATGTGGAAGCAATTCGAAGCCCAATTCATGTAATTTTGCGATCGTTTTCATTGATTTATGACACGGTGCATTGTATTGATGAAATAGCACTTTTTTCTTCTTCAAATGCGGTCGTTTCTTAGCGATTTCATGCAAGGCTATATAATAGTCACTATTGATGGTTTTTCCATTTTCAAGATAGTCGATGAAAATTATTCCATGTGCATCCCAAAATACAGATGCCATAACCTTGCCAGCCGACTGTTGCGTTTTTGGTCGTTGTGTCGCTTGCTGTCCATGATGCTGACTGCCGATTTGACTCCGGAGTGTAATGATGAAGCCATGTTTCATCCATTGTCACATATCGACGCAAAAATTCTGTTTTATTGCGGTTGAACAAGCCCAAACACTGCCCAGAATCATCGATACGTTGTTGTTTTTGATCGATTGTGAGTTCGCGCACGGCACCCACTTTTTGCACAGAGCTTTTGCATGACCAAATATTCATGCACGATATGTCCAACACGCTCCTTTGATATCTTCAGAGCCTCAGCTATCTCGATCAACATCACTTTACGGTCATCTAAAATTATTTTGTGGACTTTTTTGATATTTTCTGGAGTAACAGCCTCCTTTGGACGTCCACTGCGTTCATCGTCCTTGGTGCTCATATGGCCGGTTTTAAATTTTGCATACCACATATGTACTGTTGAAAGAGCTGGAGCAGTGTAATGCTCGTCAAGCAGTTTTTTGGCTTCAGAAATATTTTTTCCCTTCAAAAAGCAATATTTTATCAGCACACAACATTCTTTTTTTCTCATCTTTTTTCAAATAACAAAAGTAGCTACACTCACAACGTAATATCTCACAAACTAATGGTCGGACTGCTATCAAATTTTGACACGTATCGTTTGAAGGTTGGTACTAACTAAAAATCATATGAAAAAAATTCTAGAAAATTCACCTCTTAGAATTTTCTTAAACTTTTCATCCCATGTCTTATAGTTTAAAAATTATAATAATATTACAATTTTAAATATTAATGTAAAATGTATTATGTATAAAAAGTAAAAAAAAATGTGAATAGAAGACACAATTAAATTTAATATATAACCGATCGGCTTAAGGTTTACTGATACGATATGGTCCATATGAAATATGTTCTTCGACTCCTCTCTCAGTAGTAGTAATTGTAATTGTCATAAAATATCTTTGACTATGTGAGTTTCGTGATGATTTGAAAGGATTTATATTCGAATAATTTAAAGATAATTAAAACTTAAAATACAATGACCACAAACTGTTTCTTTTTTTTTGCTTATATATCACATAATAGAAATGGGAATATCATACAAAATTGGTTTTAACATCAAAGAAAGATTTCTTATTTAATGTAGTTATACGACGCGCGTACAATCCCGTGTACAATACAATATAATACTTGTGCAAACCAAAACCAATAATAAAAATATAAAACATATAACATTTAATGTAATAATATTTTTTGGCATATAAATAATACATAAAACTTTTGTATACCACTACACCAATGCGAATTTCTAATATATATATATATTTTTTGTACGTATGTCGTCAGCGCGCATATGTGTATTGTTTATGTACAAAATATGTATTCGGCAAAATGTACATAAGGAAAAATTCAAACGGATAAAAAAAGAAAGGGGAAATATATAATATTTTATTTGGAAGGAAAAAAAAAGGAAAAGTGTTGATGAAAGGAAAGGTGTAAAAAGTGCAAATTGATACAAAAACAAAAAAGGAAAAATTTCATTATTTTTTTTATTTTTATGATAAGATGAAAGCGGTATGAAATTGCACAAGAACAAATCGAGAAAAGAACGGAGTATTTATTAACTTCTTTATATATTGTATATAATGTGTGAATGACCTTAGGGAATATAATATAAAAAGGATTTTTCTTTTGATATTTTTTTATACTCTATTTTTATATTTTTCTATAAAATAATATTTAATATAAAATATATTGATGAAATAATTGTAATTATGGTTTAATTACCAAAATGGGTGACAGGGATTTTGAGGTTTTTCGATGTCCACAACCCCCAACGCTTACCCCGTGCATATATCTATTTATACTTTTTGTATTATACCGGAATTCCCAATGCAATAATAATAATTGACGCGCATAAGAGTACGTAACTCTACTTATTTTGGTAATTACCATCAAATTACACAATTTCTTCCATTTATTGATGTTTGATCCAAGAATTGAGTAATGTTTTTGATGTCTTCATAGTTAAGTGAAAGCGTTGTTCATCGGATAATCGTATCATGCCATTGAACAAATGGCAATCTAATACATTGCGTTTGGGTAACACATCATAAAAGTGAATCGATGCCACCATTAATAATCTATCCTTTTTTGGTATTATACCGAATTTCCCAATGCAATAATAATAATTGACGCGCATATGAGTACGTAACGCTACTTATTTTGGTAATTACCATTAAATTATACAATTTCTTACATTTATTGATGTTTGATCCAAGAATTGAGTAATTTTTTTTGATGTCTTCATAGTTACGTGCAAGCGTTATTCATCGGATAATCGTATCATGCCATTGAACAAATGGCAATCTAATACATTACGTTTGGGTAACACATCATAAAAGCGAATCGATGCCACCATTACGTATACAATGTACGCTGTGAGCGGGTAAAAGTACGACCCAATAATGTAACGTTCGCGTTTAACATCTATAATCTCCCATCTTATTCGTTGTTAAGTGCGTACAGAATTTATGCCGATTTCATAATTTTAATCGCACAGGTTACAATCGATCCAATTCTATACAAAATCTTGATGCACCTTCATCCTTTTGAAAATATTTTGTTTGTTATTTATTTATTTATGCGATATACATGTAACTTACGTATATATCTATAGATAATAGATAATAAATATCGCGGGTGGTCTTTCATATTATCCTTTTTTTTTTTTTTTCCTTTCTTAAACTGATACTTCGTATGATACATATAATTTATAATTCTCAAATGCAATTCTTTTCAGTGCACAACAACAATATTCTTGTTATTCTAAATATAATATAATATACGCGCCGAATCTTATTTCGTATATTTTTATCCATTATTATTATAATATATTTTTGCAATATTCGATTCTAATAATGTGGCATCGTTGTTCGATATTTCAAATTTAATTTTTGAACTTTATATTTATTTTAATGTTTGACAGGTTTCAATCAATTATTTATATATATATATTTTTGTTGAAAATGGAAGGGTTCATAAAATTATATTAAATACATAAAAGTATCCTTTTTTCGATCGTAATTTATTTTTAAAATGAAATTCTACTGACATATTCATTAAATTAATTTATATATTCGTATGTAATTTATGTATAGGGAAAATTGATGAATCGAGAAAAAGAATGTTTAAATTGGTTCAAAAGTATTCATGTATGTATTTTCTTGTCTGTCTCCGGGAATTAATTATAAATTAAAATCTTTCTCGGTCTCAATATAACAATGGTTGGTTTTTTTTTTCTTTACAAATTAGTTCGATATATATATTCCAGATACATGTACGAATTTATTTTATATATTTGTACATTTGGGTATAATCATAACATTATCTTAAATTATAGAAAATATATAAAATAAATTCTATAGATGACGCATACCAGTTTGGAGTACCAAATAACGCTCATAAATCAATGGTTTCATTTTTAGCTTTATATGGTTTCGTTGCATCACTATTTATCAGTTGAACTGAATTTATGTGGCTATATACAAATACAGATTCTACTTATAAATAATTTCCTTTCATAAAAAATTTCATAATATTTGAATTTATGTTTATTTCATGAATGAATCTATATTATTGCATAAATTGTATTCAACATTTTTCTTTAGAAATTTTTACGAATATTTATAAATAGATTCATCCTTAGTTTAAAAAACTAGAAAAGATTGAAAAGAATTTCTATTAATATGTCACATACCAACCGCCATTAATTTTGATATATTACAGTTCTTAAAAGAACAATTTTAATCGTCGGTGTCATTTTTTTATGGAATTGCTTTGTTAAATTGCATCTGGATATCATCAAAAAATTGTCTAATAATTGAGTAATATTTCAATAAATTATTTCTATTATACTTTGGGTTGGATGCTCACAACCGGGTTTGACCGATAAAACTCCTATATAAAATGTATATCACATTTTTAAACTCATAATTTAAAATTTAATAATACATTATTATTGCGAAAAAAAAAAATTTCAATAAAATCATCAATTACGTAATGTCAATTGTATTCTGTTGAAAGATTGTACCGCTTTTCTAATCTATTGTGTCAGATTAGTAATTGTGTTTCTAATTTTATGATCCGTGTAAATCCTTTTGCGGAAAAAATAAAACATAAATCTCTTTATAACAAATAGTTTTTAATAACTAATAAAACTCTCAACTAATTTTCAAAAAAAACTATCTCTTTTATTATATTACTATTATTATGTATTAAAAAGGATTATTTATGTATATTTATGTTCTTTGACAATTTATTTTAAAAATTTATTTTATTGCCGTCTCTATTGTATTTCATTGAATAGTATAATATTTTGATAAAATTTATATGATAAAATATACCTATAGACAAAATTGAAAGAATTTCAATGTGTGTACCGCACATAAGGTGTTGATGACAAAAATATTTCAAATATATTAAAAAATGAGTGTGCATGATAAGATTTTTGAACAAATGATATATGTACCAATAATATATGTAAATAATCATCCTTTGTCCTTATATTATCCATCCTTTATGTCCTTTATATCCTGTATCAACATTATACCATTGTTTACTCTTTGTTGTACTGTGCACGCACATACAACTAATACGATATCATGTATGCAAAAACAGCTATACAAAGGTATAAATATTAAAAAGGGTATATTTTGCTCAAATGTTATTTATTATTATTATATTGATGCTATTGATTGATTGTTGTAGTTGCTCTTTACATTATAATATCTCGTTTATAATATTTATATATAATAATTAAGGACATACACCAATATTTGCGGGAAATTAATGTACAAATGAACTAAAAATTATTCTTTGTTTATTATATTTTGTAAATTTGTAAATTTTATAATACTTTTGTACCATAATGTAAATATTATTAA
Source organism: Bibio marci (assembly GCA_910594885.2). Lineage (NCBI taxonomy): Eukaryota > Metazoa > Arthropoda > Insecta > Diptera > Bibionidae > Bibio > Bibio marci. The sequence continues at coordinate 43,880,873 of OU343118.1, forward strand.
CAATTTATAATACACCAGTGTATATTTAAATGTGGAAAAGTATTAAATATCTTGTCGTTGTCATCGTAAATAATATATTATTTTATATTTAATATACAAATAATTAATTATTTGTGTTGTTAGAAACTATTAAATTCCAATTTAAAAATACGCTATTATAAATATTGAATGTGTCTAAAATGTATAAATAATGGGATATGTGTCAAGCTGAAACATATATAGATGTTTGTAATCTATAGAATAATAAATTATATATATGTGGCGGCTTGGGGTCTTTAACAATTTCTATATATTTTGTTTATATTAGAAAATAGTATATTAAATTTGTTATTTTTCATTCCTTATTAGATTTTGCACATTATTTATTTATTTATTTATTTAAATTAAAAACTGTTTCCGCATTCAACACACATCGTCGTTTCTCGTCCTTCCACTTCATTTGTTAGAATTTCGGTCGATTCTCAGCCGATCTATTTTGAAATATACTATTTGCCATCCTGTTTATTGCCCCAATTCTTTGCACACTTCAATTTATGTCCATCTAACTATATCCGGATTACGTTACACGTTGAAATGTATGGAAAATTTTGTACCAACAAAACAGCATTTGCGGGAAATTCGGTTAAGTAATATTATTCCGAAGAAAACAGCAGCAGAAATTTATCGCTTTTTGTTACAATATTTATGGTGAACATTCCCCATCCCAAAACAATTGTGAGTATTGTCTTAGACGGTTTAAAAATATTGATTTTGATGTTAGTGATAAAGAACGCGTTGGAGCACCAAAAAAATTTGAAGGCGAAGAATTGGAAGCTTAACTCAGTGAAGATCCATGTCAAACGCAATATTCATGGTTCTAAGGTTATGCTGTGTATCTGATGGGACCAGTTTCGTGTAGTGTACTATGAGCTGCTTAAAAACCGGGACAAACCATCACTGCTGAACGTTACCGAGAGCAATTAATCCAATTGAGCCGAGCATTGCATCAAAAACGACCAGAAACAGACATGACCGTGTGATTCTGCAGCATGATAATGCTAAACCACACGTTTGCAAGACCGGTCAAAGAAACGTTAGAACCACTTGGCTGGGAAGTCCTACCCCATCCGCCATATTCACCAGACATTGCTGCATCAGACTACCATTTGTTCCGGTCGATGCAGTCAGCCCTTTCTGCACAGCCGTTCAATGCATACGAAGATCTGAAAAACTGACTGAATTCATGGATTGCTTCAAAACCTAAAAATTTCTTCGATGAGGAGGGAATCCATATTTTGCCACAAAGATGGTCAAAAGTTGTAGCTTCAGATGGCAAATACTTACTTATAGACCCAATACTTAAATGTGACTATATATATATATATTTGTATGTTGAAGCGATTTAGCTAACTTTCGTATGTCTGCAGTGACAAACGTTTTACTATACAATATATTTTAATATAAAAACTATGTTAATACAATTCAATTGATATAATTTTAAATAATTATATATTTACTTAGTGCGCATAGTCCTTAGAATATATATTTTTGTATAAATAATCTTGACGCAACACAACCTTAACTTTTGCACGTGTTATTCATAATAACTATTGTATGAATTTAATGTAAAATTAACAATATGTGTAACTAATTTGTAACACATGACGCAAAGAAAAAAGAAAAAAAAAGGTCATAAAGGACAGCAATTCTTTATTCTCATTGAAAATTTATTGATTTTTTTATATGTATTTGAAATTTGATCATAATTATACTTACGGTTAAATTATTAAAAAATCGAAAGATATTTTGGGTAGCTATTTGAAAGTATTCTAGCAAAATGAATTGTACAATGACATTTTTTTTTTTAGCTTACAAAAGAAAGAAATTCTCTTATATTATATTTTTATGTAACACAACAAGACGAAATGAAGACATTTTTTATCCAATATTTTTATTATTATTTTTTTATAAGAATTGTATTGACATAAAAATTACTCTATAAATTATTTGTCATTAAAATGTTGTACTGACGCAATAGTACCTAATTTAAGTCTATTTATAAAAATCAACCTTTTTTTCTATATTTGTGAATAGTACAAAACAAGTAATACCAATAAATTACATTCTATAAAATGTCTTCGGATAGTAAATAGAATAATATATTTTTTGGTGGATCGTTATGATCTTTTACCATATTTATTAAGTGCTAACTTGTTATTATACTTATATGCAGCTGTCTAGTATTATTATCATACAAATAAAATGAACTTATAATATGGTAATCCGCAATCAATGTCTTCCAATCCCGAATTTTACGGATCTTTATATCACAGTTTACTGCATCTAACCATTTCGCCTTTGGGTTTCCGGCTCTACCTTCTGGTTTACCATTTAACAGTTTTTTTCGACGTACGCTCTTCCTCCATACGTACTACGTGTCCAAGCCATCTCAATCTATTGATTTTAATTGTTTTGACAATATTTGGTTGACCGTACAACTTGTCTAATTCAAAAAAATTGTATGTTCGCCTCCTGAACCATTCTGTTCTTTGACGTGACAAAAATATGCCACGGATTTAAATAGTATATCAATTGCTAAATTTAGACAGGGATTCATTTTTCAACGATGGAAATCTGAAGTAATTGGTTCTGTGTCATATCTTCCATATCAATTAATATATGTTCAATTAGATTATTTGTTCTATATCATTTGGCGAGACCGACACGCCATTCTATTACTATCTTTATATCGCATGTTTTTGTTTTAACGTACTATTAATATTATATAATGATTTCCGATTCCACCATGATGACATCAGTTGCCTCAGTCGATTTTAATATTGTTTCAGTCGTTGCCGTTTATTTCGACCGATTCCGAGGCTGTGTCATACAGAGTTCATAAATTGTTATTTTTCCGAAATTTTACACTTAAACAAACGTCTAAGATCATCCATTCGTAGGATATTTACTGCTTCACCTCTATATATACCACCGCTCTATTTGTAAAATTAGAACATAAAAAAATGATTTTAAAATTTTTTATCATATTTTATCTTCATATCAATCAATTACAAATAGGTATACATTCTTATTCTAAATATATTACAATAATTTATATTCATATAGTAAAAGGATATGGCATGTTAATGAGACACAAAAAGGAATATAATTTTTAACCTTTAAATAATAATAATGATGATAAAGACAAAACCACAACAAATAAACCACCATTTAGTTTCCGTATGTGTGTAAAGCAAAATAACATATCAAAAAAATATATAAAATATAATGTATTTATAAAAATGTAAGGATATCACGCGACAGTTTCCATATATATGTAAAAATTGTATCGTTCCGTTTTCCTTTCCTTTTTTTTTTTTTTTTTATTAAAAAACTAAAACTCAAATGGAAAAAAAAAAAACCTTGTTCGTTATAAAAATAAAAATTATTTCAATATTTTATTTTTTCGGTTGTTGTATAACATTATTTATATTTATTTAATAGGCCTCATTGATTTGGAATTTAAATGGAATTCAATAAATCAACGTTTTTTTAAATAAAATAGAAGTAACTATAAAAAAAAAAAAATGTAAATAAACGAGCAGCGTCGTTCTGTTCAATTTTTGTGTGTGTGTGTGGGTGGGCTATACGATAACGCATTGCAGATTTTGCGAAAAATAAATCTTGGAATGCAAAATTGCACCGTAGGTCTCTCCATAAGATATTATATTACCTTTATGTGTATGTTCTTCGCGTCAGCAAATCATAATTAATTAATTGTTTAATCGGGTAAAATGTTGATCCTTGAAATTTTATAGATTTATAAAATGGTAAGATAAATAGAATTGCAATTGATAAAGATAATGCAATTACTTCTCCTAATTTATTAGTAATTCAGTGCATAAGCAAATAAAACATATATCATTCTGTTTGAATTTGAATAGGAGTAACTCTAATGGATTGGCAGGCATAAAATTATTAGGGTCTCTTAATATATAGAGATTATTTGTGCTATAATAAAGTTTATTCCTACAATATAATTTTAAATAGGATCCTTTAAAAATTATTATTTTCTATCAAAGCGTTGTGATAGAAAAATATTTCTTGGATGCGGTGAAACTATCAAATGGTTTTGAAATTATTGAAAATTATATAATTTTATGGAATAAGCCGGTTATCCCATTATTCAATTTATCTCTGCATGCACACACATGTATGGAACACACGCCGGTACCATTACCTTTGTTTTTGTTTTTTTTTCCTATTACTTTTTTTCAATTTGAAAAACATTATTTATCGATAAATATACTAACGCATAGTTTATTTATTAATTAATCATTAATTTTTTTAAGTTTAAAATTAACACTGTCGGTTGGGTGTTTAGCATTTCCGGTTATATGTATTTATAATAATTATATATTTAAGTTAAAATGAATATACCATTGGTCTCCATAACAATTTTTGCTTCCAAAAATTTCTAAACCATTCTTTTTTTTTTTGTTTTTCGATATGATGTTGTTAAAGATAAAATAAGTAGGAGCGGAATATAATAGATGATGTTCTTTATGAACAAACTATATATTGTATTATAATTCAATGTTTTAATAATAAATAATTGAACAAATAAATTAGGTACAAGTTTTGTTGGCGGGGTTATACGATAACGATAATGAGGGTTTTTTGTGAAATCTAAAAAAAATAAATTAATTCTACGAGATGTGTGCGGTAGTAAAATATTCTTATAATAAAAAATAACACCCCGTTGTATAGCATTAACGGAAAGGAAACTCCATTAAGTTCCATTCATTTTCAGAAGAAAACAATTTGTTTTCCTTTAATAAATAAAAGTATTACAATTAATTTTAATTGAATCCTTTAAAAAATATTTTCCAATAAAAATTAGTGCCATATTTTTAATAATTAATTTTTTATTTTAATTCCGATGAGTTTTTGTGCATTGATAAACCTTTTCAATATAATATATTTAAAATTTTTGCGTAAACGCATGCGACAATATACTGAAGTGGTTAATAATAATAGGAAAATTTGTACGTTTGTTTGTTTCGATATCTATTGTACTAACGTACAGAAATTATACAAAAATATGACTATAATAATATTCAAATGGTAAAAGTGTGATTCGTTACATGTTTTCTCATCGTATTCATATATTTAGAAAATAATAAAGTCTATATCTAATATTAAATGGATAATATATTTAAATAGATTTGGATATTAAATTATGTAGTCGCGTATATATATACCAGACTACGAGTTAGTCGTGTGTGTATGCCATAAATATTTATAAATCATCTTGTTTGGTAACGTATATAAACGATAAACTAAATATAAATATATAGTTAAATGCGTGTACACATGTGTGTGTGTGTGCAGGGGTTTTTTTTTTTCGCAACCCTCTATTTTTTACTCTTTTTATTTTGGTATTTTGATTTTTTTTTTAGTGGTATATAACCCCAAAAAAATAATATATACTTATTATTTTATTTATATGAGCCGTTTTTTTATTTTATTATTTTTATTTAAGAGACCTAAAAATGCTAATGCACATATAAAGTATAAAAAAATATATTTGTATATTATAAGCACAAGTATATTCTTATTGGATGCGAGTTATCCACATATGTGGGTGGAGTTCTTTTTTTTCTATTTTCAATTCAAATTTACATACCGTATTTTTTTATAACTTTATCCATTTATATAGAATCTATAGAGGCAGAAGATTATGTGGTATGTGCGTATATATGTAAAATTTATATATATAAAAAACAACAGATTTATATATAGTTTTTGGTATAAGAGTTTTCTGTAATTCATATATAAAACACCTATCCCCACATATATATATAAAGTTAGATAGATAATACTTTGTTTCCTATATATACAATATAAAAGTATATTATGTAGGAATTTTTTTTGTAATACCTATTTTTACTATATATGATTTTATACTCTTTACATACCAGCACATGGATACCATAACGAAGAATTAGAACGACCACCATAAACTGAAACAAATAAAATAAAAAGGTATATATATATTGTGTATAGGAGTCGGCAACACACACTGTATAAAAAAAAATGGTATATGGCTTTATTTTAAGATGAGGATAGAGGTTTTTTGGTTTTTATATTTTACCATCTAAAGGTATTTTAACATACATTTTAATTTCATATGTTACATAATATTACCGAAGAATATTTGACTTCGCATATTTAGTCCTCTCTCGTATGTGTTTTTATATTTTGGTTTTCTTATACTGATAAATAATGCATAAATATATATTTACATACAATTTATGTATAAAAATATATAAACACACACACACACATACTCGTAATATAACTTTATATTAAATTTACATGTAATGTATGCGTCGTATTTCAAGAAGTAAAAATAAAGTCTATTATAATTTGTATATTATTAAGTTACATATCTATATAAGTAATTTAAATTAATTGGATTAGAAATTAAGGTTGAGGTTGTGCGTTATGTTCTATCTCTAACCACAGTTCTTCGATCTGTTTTAATATATATTGTACGATATTGTATTTTACTTCATATAAAATAGTAACTCTTATATATGTGTGCGGTTAATTTATTTACGTTGATAAGGAAATTATATTGTATATAAGTGTCCTTATAAAATTTATAATAGATTTTGTTTACACGTATCGTAACAACTCCATCCAAGAATCTCAATTATTTTTTATTGTGTTGTGGCAGCACAAGTTAAGATGGGTCATGTACCATTTATCTCAACAAGTTGTAATGCAAGCATTGTATCATGCAAAATAATCTCTTTTCCAATGCCTGTTGCTCCATTCTGGTATTTTTACTTTCACTATAGTGATAATTTGATCATAATATACCCACCAAAAAATACACAACAAAAAGTGCGGAATATTATGTTATGGAATTGATTTTGTTGTGATTGAGTTGGATCAGTACAATGTTAATTTCTTAAAAATATAGAATTATGAACGGAGAGTATATAAAATGTGATATCCACACCGACGAATGTCTCAGTGGCCAACATTTTTCGATAGCAGGAAGAGCTAGTAGAAGGATATTCATATAGATTTTCCGGTATTATACTTAAAGGATATGATGTTATGGATTTATTGTATATTATTAATATAGAATTAGTGGAAAAAACGTGAAAAAATACGGATTTTCATTTATGGTATTAAAAATTATAATCAATTGTGCCAATATGTTATAGAAGCGAGGTTTTTAAAATTGCTTTACATAGTCAAAAATGAACGAATATAGAAAATCAATTTTAAAAAAATCTCTACTAAATTGAGTATAATTTTCAATTCCATAAAGACGTATCAGAAATTATATAATGACAAAAAGTTACAATTCTGTTTTATATCCGAAAAATTTTTGAACAGCCCTTTCGATATGTTTTACAATAAACTTTCTGCATACATTACTGTATATATAGCCATTAAATGCAAAATTCAAGGACCTTAAAAAATATGTTTTCCATATAAAAATAATGCATATCACAATACAATACTATAGAATGTATAAGAAAGAGTCCCTATGCCTATGCTTGATACCATACCATACCATATATTGTAGATAGCTATAATATAAAATATAAGAATTGAAATATGTAGATTTTGGTTATACAATTTCATATACATCAAGCACTTTTTTCCTTTTGATCGGGTGTAACTATCGTATTTATACAATACAAATAATAAAGAGGTATGTGAAAACGTGGCCAGAATATATTATCCGTGTTATTATTATACAATACCAATATATATGTTTATATATTTATATAGAGAATATACTTTAAATGGATTTAATATGCAATAAACCATTTTTATCGCAACGCTTCACCATTCAAGACAATTTTTTTTCACTTTTTCCCTGGCATATTCGAGTTATAGTAGTTGGGTGGAAAACTATACACAGAAATACAGTTTCTTTTTTTTTATATTATGGAATTGATATGCAATTTTTAGTTAGATAGATGTTATGGAAAAAAAAGGAACCACAGGACGAGGGTGCAATTTTTTTACGTTCGTATATATATTTGTGGAATTGGTTTTCAAAAGTGAGAATATATATATTTTATATTTTTTTAACCACAACATTACTGCAACTGTGAGAGTTAGAGATTCTCATATATATATATATAAGTGTGCGACGCTATGTGTCTGCTATAAATCATGACTTTTTCCTTTATCCATAGAATGATAAGTTAATATTTTAACCAGAAAGAACTGAAAAAATAAAATAAAATAAATATAGATTCGTATAGGGGGGTTGGACGGTTAGTTTATTTTTTGTTATCAAACACACACACACATATTTGGCATCAACCAAATTCACAGTTATGGGGTGAATTTTTCAAATATACGACAACAAAACTATTTCCATTTTATATGAAATTCAAAGTTAAGTGAGGGTGGTCATCATTTGATTTGCAATTCAGTTTACTACCATATATTATATGTAGCGCGAAAGAAATTTGAAATACACATCTCAAAAGGATATATTGTTTTTATATATATATGGTATTTCGTATATTATATGGGGATGTTCAAATGATTTTATTTATAATTTGTAATATTGAAATTATTATAGAAAAATGTTGTTTAAATTACAATATCAATCATTTTGCAGCAGACTTATTCAATGATTAGTTAAATTTGGCAGCACTATTCTTATTGTTTAGGTTAATGTACCTGCATGCACACACATATTAACCGATCTAATTTTGAAGATCAACTTTTTATAGTCATGCTATACTTCACAATTATCATCATCGCCACAAATCCTGTCAAATACGGAGTATAGTTTAACAATTCACCAATAGATCGATTATCCGATAAATCCAGACGTTTACATATAATTTTAAACCATATTCTTTATATATTAATCGTTGAGCTTTTGCAATTACAAAAATTGGTATGAATTGGAAAGTAGTATTTGTCGAACATTATTATTTATAACATCCTTATAATTTTTCCAACTCTATATTGTATATATATAGAAGTATTTATATAGTAACAGTTGGAATGATATGACAAAGTTACGTTTAAGATGTGTACATTTATATATAACTATGTCGTTGTTAGCTATCTTGAGTGATATACATTATTTAAAAAACGCAAGTTTTATTTTATGGCTTTTTTTTTGTATGCCAAAAGTATTCATACAAGTTAAAATGGAGATTGTGATATAAACTTTTAGTTATTTTGTGTTTGAGTGTGTGTGTGTGTGTGTGTGTCCTTTTTTTTATTTTATTTTACTATTAGTTATGCTTTTTTTATATTTATATTGTAGTTTAGTTATATATATGTACGGGATATTTTTGAGGGTAAAAAGATAAGTTCTTTTTCTTTCGTTTTATATATGTCAAGAGTTTTTTTTTTGTTTTTCTTCTAAAGTGGAAAAATAAAATAAAATAAAAATAAAAGACAACAACGGTCACAACAAGAAAAGAAAGAAAGTTAAGTCATATATTTATATATAGAGAAAATAAAGGGGGGAATTGAGAATCATCTTACCTTTATATAGTTCCATTATTTTTAAATTTAGATAGCCTCTGTCAAATTTAGTATAATTTTTTTGTGTTTTGTTTTTCTTTCATTGTGCTAATATTATTTTATTTTTTGTTGTTGTTGTTGTTGTTGTTGTTTTCGAATGTCATCATTTTATTTGATTCATTGACATCAACTAGAATAGATAAATGAAAAATAAAAATACAAATTACCGATGATAAACATAAGTCTGTGTGTAAGAAAATGAATGTTTATGAGCTATTGATAATAGGATAAGGAAAATATTTTTTCCAGCATATATATATTACCCAGTATATTATTATTGTAGTTGGTGTTGTTGTGCATTTAACCAGAGATGTAATGTACTAATTTTAAACGAAAGATATCGATATAATATAGTAATTAAAATTCGCTAAATATTCTCATATAAAAAGGACATTCTGATACGTAGTCATGCTTCACTTTCAGCGACAACCATTTCATTTGATGTGAATTTATTTTACAGTATACGCATTTTTTTCTGTATATTTGGTAATAAAATAAAGTCCGTAGAGCTTTCACAGATGGTATAGCCATTGTTTTGATTGATTTTTTTATTTCTGGTATGTCATTTAAAATTCAATATATCTTTTAAACCTCAATTTTTGTGAGTGCCGTGCATATTCTAAACCGCAATGTTCGGTATAACATTTCATCTTCGCACACAACCAGTAAAATATATAAGATTAATTCGCCTCTTAGAATTTAAGTGCTACCCAATTTTTGAATCGATATTCTAAGGAATTTTTTTTGTTTTATATCCTTACCTAATATGAAGTGACCTGAAGTAAGTTTATATATGTACCCGCCTCGACCAACATCTAATTAATCGTTTACTAACACCCAGGTCTAATATAAGGCTATACATACTTGTGATATTCAAATATTTGTTGGGAAAAAAAAGTCCATCACTGCGTACCACCGTATCGCATATGACATTGCCACAATGGATTGTTATTGTTTTGTATGTGTGTAGTAAAATTCAGGATATACTTTACTTTCATGTATTATTTTATATTATCATATGTGTATATATAAGGTCCTGTAAATATAGACATATTATCGATAAATGGATAACCAAAACAAAAACAAAAAATTAAAAACGATAATTTTATTGTCATTTAGACAAACTATTTTATTTGTGGATGTGGATGACACTTTTTCGAAAATGATGGAATAATTTATCCATATGTTATATTCTAAATATTATTATATATTGTGTATGCGATGGTGGATACGATTTCGCATCAGAGTCAATTTATCAAAAAGTCGTTCCATTTCCTACACTTTTATATATGGACCACTTCTATTTTTTTTTTTATCTATACAGAGTTTTATTTCTTGATTTCTTTCCATATACACAAGTTTTTATAAATGTATATGTTTTTATATACAATAAAATATAATTTACTATATAAGGATATCTTCGATATATATATACTTGAATATATATATATAGAAAAAAAAAGGATATATGGATGGATATTATCAAAATCATTTTATATATATATAAACGACTGTGGTAAAAATGTATTGGTATATGGTAAAACGTACATTTACTCACATGTGTACGTTTGATGTGATGTCGCTGAGCTATAATATGACAAATATAAAAAAGGAGAGAACGTAGTAAAAATTACATTATGCAAGCACAATGTGTGCCAACAATAATGTAATGCAATACTGAAATAAATTGTATGTGGTGTAATTCTAAAATAATTTTTATAATGAAATATGGAATATGTAAGAAAAATTTGATTAACATAATTAAGGTGGCCGGTTATTATTTTCTGTAAACATATTACGAATTTGATGAATAATTATTGAAATTCCGTTCAAAAATGCAAAAGGAGGTAATCACCATATGGTCGTAATCCACTCAATGTTGGGCATGTGAAAAAAAAGTCAACTATACCAACTATTCGTCGTTACATACACAAATTTCCGGCTGATCTATATATATATCGGATATTCATTCAATGGCTGTTTTATAAAGACAATTAAATTTGAATAGAAACACATGCACCTTAAGTTTCAAATTTTAGTGTACATCAATATATAATTATGAGTGTGTCTATAAGAGTTGACTATTTGCTCTTGCTTAAACTATTACTTAAATGGGTATTACTAAAATTCTATGTAGATTTTATAATTAAATTTGTATACATTTTATTTTTAATAATTATTATATCTGTAGGGCACATAACAATTTTATTTTGTTGTTCAGTGTTGCATTACATTTACAGCAAAGTGTACCTATAATAAATATATATGTTAATGATAACAATGAAAACGATAATTTGTATATGTTACTATTGTGTAACATTGTGCATGAATATAATATATGTACTATCAGCAGAAAAAACGATCATATTATAAGATTTAGTTAGATTTTTATTATGCCACTTGCAATCTTATTTATATTCACATCTTATTATTGTATATCTATACAGAAAATTACATTATATATATAGTTAAAGAGTAATAATATGTTACAAAAATGATAATATAATTATGTATAAATGACAGAAATCTATTTAATTAAATGATTAAGATAAAAATGGACACATCATTTACTTTAGCTTATTATTATTACAGTATATAGTTAGTTTATAATAATCAAATAGACATAGACATAGAGCATCCATAAATGATTAAATAATTATATCTATAGCCTAGTAACACTGTCCGTAGTTTGTCCGGAAAATTTTCCGCATTATATGTAGTAGTTTCCGTAGTTTAATTCAAAGGAAATAATATATATCGATTTCTTACGGATGTCCCCTGGAATTTTATATGATGGGTGCAACACTGTTCATGGATTTTTATAAAAAATGTCCTTGCATTATCCGCGCATATTTCCGATGATAATTTCTATGGATTCTCCTTAGATGTATTTCTCGTTGATATTAATCCACAGAATATTCATAGAATTTATATTCAAATTTTTTGTGAGCAGATCCACAGACTTTGACAAAAATATCTTTGGATCGTCCATGTATTTTGGCAAGTAATACCCGTGAATTGTCCGTATTAGCATAGAATAAATTTTCTTCTATGACGATGATACCAAATCTCGGTTTGATTCAGTGTTTTACCAGAAGTTCTATGAGCACGACATTAAGATGCTGAACGATGACAAAAAATCATCGATTTTGCAATAAACAAGAAACAAAAACCGCGGATAAAATCCATGCACATGTTTACAAAATTCTTAGGAAATATATTGATATGGGTTTCTGGTTGGTTTTGAAATTATGAAAATAAATTAAAAAGAGTGAGGATTCACTAAAGATAAGCGAAATATATAAAATTTGAATCACTGTCTTGGATAATTGGTGAAATAAATTATGAATACAATACCGCGCGGATATTTGTTGGACATATTACCCAGACAATCCAAAGATTTCAATTGATCTAAATAAAATACTATTATATTTAAAGTGGAAAATCTACGAACATTCTTTGAACAAATTTCAATATATTTTTTCTATGGAAAATATGTGGATTTCTGCCACAGAAATTTTCCTCTTTTTTTTCAAAGTACGGACAAATTATTACTGATTACCCTATAACAAATTTAAGTACAACAAAACAATTAAAAGATATTTCTGTCCGTCGTAACGTAGGCGCACGCATTAAAGTATTTTTTTTTTTTAATTTTTGTGATAATGAAGATCGCGTCTAAAGAATGGAAAACAAAAAAAAATGATTAACTTAAAAAAAACTAAAGACGATTAAAGAAGATATAAAAATTTAAATATCTATTTATTATTAGTTTTTTTTTTGTGGTGTTTATAATTTTACCTGCCCCTTTTTTTTTTACTTTATTGTTTGTGATAAAAAAACGAAAACCTAATATAAATAAAAATGTTAAGTCGCGTGCCACTTCATCAAGCTCGTATGCATTGTGGTATTGTAGTTAGTTAGTGTTACGAGCCATACGTGGCACAAGAAGAGATCATAATATAATAAATGATGTGGATAGAAATAGAAGCGACACAACAACATCAACAACAACAATTATTAAGAATAACTTAAGTGTAGCTGGAAAAAAAAGGACTATATATAAAAAAAAAACTACATATTTACGTATAAGAAAATCCCCTTTCTTTTGCCAAACGTTCTAACTAAAAACAAAAACCATAACAAAAAAGCAGTAGTTAAATAAAAAAATGCATCTTACGATTTGTTTTCTATTTTTTTGTTAGTTTATTGTCTCACTATATTTTCTTTATACAAACAAAAAATTCGTATATTTATACTTTTTTTTACTTTGGTTTTTTATTTGAAATGGGGTTGAATTTAATATATATATAAACTAATAATACGAATAATACCATATATTAAAAAGAAGATGATCCTGGAAATGGAAAAGATACCCCTCTTTTCTGTACAATAATACATGTGATACTTTGTCTCTATATATAAAATAATACATATCTTTTCTTTGGATTTTAATAGTAAAAAAATAGATGATTCGTTTATTTCGTTCACAAAAGCAAAAACAAAGTAGAAAAAAAAAGGAATCTATTTCTGGATTAGTTATAAAAAAAAAATAAACTATATAGTCACTTATATCTATAATGTTTTTTGGAACACATCTTTCTGGTGACAAATGAATAATTTTAACTTAAATGTCATTGACAGTTTATGCACCTAATTTGTTTTGGTTGTCAATGCGATTTTATCATACACAAATAGAGGTTGTAATTTTATATCATTTACATACAAATAAAATGGTATATTTATTATAAATAAGAAAATTGATGCTATTTATAGATATTTTTCCTTCCGTAATACTTAGGAATCAGTTATGGTTTTGTGGTTGGTGGTATATATGGCCCCGTAGCTTTCATAGGCACAGAACGAACATAGAAACGGGGCGCGGAAAAGTGAAAAGAAAAATGCTAAAATCATCTCACAACTCAATTTAAAATTAAAATTACTTTCCTACGACTGTCTGGGGGTAACGTTTCTAGTTGTAGTCAATATTTTTACATAAAATAAAAATCAAATGAAAGATGAATGAATCGAGAAGAGAATTTATATATTATTTTGTCCATAAATTGTTTTGTCAATTAAGAATATTAATTTAAAATTTAATGGTTTTTCTTTGCCATTGAATTACAACCCGAAATATTACTAAAAACTTTTTTTCGGGGTGAATCAATTAGGCGTAATTAACTTACCCCGAGACAATCGAAAACCGTTGGAGGGATTTAACGAAGATAAAAATCCCAATATTAGTTAATTTTATTAGTTTTTTACTTCGGGAAAAATTGAACCATTTCGATTTTTGCCGGCAAATTAAACCGCATGGGGTTTATAATAATTAAATAATTAAAAAATTTATTCTGTAGAAGACTAGTCCAGCAATGAGGAAACCTCATAAAAACGCATTGACAATCTAGCTCACAGAATCTACCGCACATCTCTGGGGGTGATGTGAAAACGGTTCTATTGTATTACACACAGCAAGAACCACATAGAAGATTCTAATAAAATATAATTAAATTGCTACGACAGAACAAAAATAACCAATCAACAATTTTTCGTCTTTTTTTTTTTTTATTAGAAGAAAAATGAAAAATCATAAATTAAACAATGTTGATAGAATTTTATTTAAGGGAGTATTTTCAAAAATAATTATGCACAGGGCGGAAAATTTGCTCGGTACGTGCAAGTAGAAAGATTATTCTAACCCTAATTATCCATGGAAACTAAGGATAAAATGGTTTGGAATACATCTAACTAATCTCTATTAATACTAGTCTCGATTAGCCACACCTATAACGATCGCCTGAACATTTGAACACATCTGACCTGAAAAAAATCCTTTTTGTGTAACGCAGGACTCTGTTCTATATGTAAAATATAACTTAAAAATTATTTATCATCAGCACAATACAATTTACATTGAACATGATATTAATTTGTATTTCGCTTGTACTATACCAACATTATTTATACTAAAATCAATGTATACTAACAAAGACGAAAACTAAAAAACGAACCATATAATCGCAAGATGTTCCATTTTCAAATACCAAAATATAAAAAAAAAAAAAAAAACTTATAATTAGTAAAATTAAATTTTATCAAAAATATTTGAAAAACGCTGTGATTTGTTAACGATTATAAAATACAATAATATAATTCATTTCAACATTTTGATTGTATACTCCGGCCATTGTATGCGGAAAAGAACAAATAATAAATAATAAACAATTTTAATCATTGGCCTTTGTTTACTCTCTCGCTATATATCCACGATGATGATAATAATAATATTATTATTCCCAAATATCGATTGAATATAAATGCATTTGATAAGTAATTTGATATTTCTGTGTAATATCAGTTTCCTTTTTTATTATTATTATTATTATAATACACAGAGATTTTTTTTGTACTATAATTTCTATATGGAATTTATATTTATTTGTTTACATACACCACCGACCGATACCCAATCCATACGATATGGAACCAATTGCTTATACATATGGATAATATTTTACATATACATTACACAACATTGAATTATGTTGTAAGTTGAGATCAAGACATCAATTTTTCTTCACTCACATGTTAAATGGTTCAGAGTTAATATTAGATTAAAAATAATATTCGTATAAACCAAAATACTATATTTTTTTGTTATTATTATTATTGAATTCAATTATTCCACAGAGAGTATTATATTATTTTATAGTTTCACCGTATTTTTTTACGTTTTAATATGTATACACGATATGCATAAGATATCTATTCGAAACCGCGTACGGTTCTATCTCAAGAATTAATTTAGTGTTTTAATGTGTGCATTCTTTATTATTTTTTTCTGTTAATATTTATTTATAAATTTTCTTCAAAAATACTTTAAAAAACACTAATTAAAGTCGTCAAATGTGGTATATATATAATTTATTATGCGTATACATTTAATTAATTGGCGGCTTTCAATTTACTTTCATGTTATTTATATATAAATACATTTGGTATATTGTTCGGAAAATTGATACAAAATTTAAAAGTCACTTGATAACATTGAAAAAATGTGTTGCAGTTCATTATCTCCTAATTTTGCGTTTTTGAAAAAAAATAGTATAAAATTAATGTTTAAACAAATTTAATTTTGCATAGGATGTCGACTGATGTAATCTATTCCTTCAACGTGATGATGTACTGTATAATTCTATGAGTCGACCCTTTTTGATTTAGCTCTCTGTTTTCGAGAAAAAAAATGTCCTTTTGATTAATTTTTTTAAATTAATTGTTAGAAAATTCATAGCCGACCGAATTTTTAGAGAATTCTATATACGAATTTATTTTGGAAAAAATTTCTACAGATATGCTTCGATATGCGTCTGTTAATATTTATTTTCTGTTATTTGAAAGTTCTGTGTATACCAAAAAAATCTCATGACAAAATAAACTCAATGAACAGGACAATAATAACAAATGATCGATCAATTTGTTACATACGAAATTATATATTTTTATTTTTTCATACAAGCGCAATTAATTCAATACACGATTGCGACACAACAAAATCAACATAATTTAGAACAAAATTCAAAAACATCAATTTCCACAAAATGTGTATGAATTAAATAAATAAATAAATAAATAAATAAATAAATAAATAAATAAATAAATAAAAACATCTTGTCTAACTTAATTATTTTAAATTACGTTTCGTTTTGTATTTTTTTCTTATTTTTTTCGTTGTATCCCTTATTAATATTATTATTATTATTATTATTTTTAATTTTAAACAAAATGCAAACGTGTGGTATAATAAAAAAAATAAAAAAAAAAAAAAAGGACGAAAAAGGAGAAACAAAAAAAAAAAACCTGAGTGAACATGTGGTGATAAAACTTTCCTTTTTATATTTTATTTCATCATAAAAAATATAAATTAATATTATATATGGGTTACTTAAGTTTAGTGGTTACCTCAGTTGGTTGTCGCGTGGTTTTTTTTTTTTTCTTCTTCTTCATTGGGGTTTGTACCCTTTTTTTTTTTTATTAGGTTTTGCGATCGTACATTAACAAAAAATAAACGCGTTTAACAAATTTTTATAACTTCTTATAAAACTAAAGTTAGACGTTTTTTTTTATTTTAAATACCACAGGTATAATGAGAAAAAAAATAAATGGTATAAAATTCTAACTCAACTCAACGTAATATATAATAAATAACCCTTACACGCGTTCAGGTATACATTAATTTTTTTTTTTTCCATCCCTTATTATATATAAATTAGTGAAGTTATGCAGAAGAACATTTATTTTCTATTATATATTTATAGGTTTTATTGTTCTTTTTAGAAATTATACATTTATTTATATTCAATGTGACTCGAATGTTTTTAGTTTTTTTAATCTTTTTAATGCACATTATTTAATACATTAATTATTAATATACTTATTGAAATACATTTCTTTGGCTAACGTTATACGTGCACTGTTTTTGTTTTAAATACGCCCAATTTTTGTCAAATTTTCAACAAATCTAAATGAGAAATAATAGTATAATAGCAAATAAATTTGGTTACAAAAGCTTGCTGTTATTTGATCGTGGCAACAAACAGATCAAATATTTTATCGAAATGATCATTTGTGGTTGCCGCATATAAGAAACTGCAATTTAATTCGTATAATACTAAATATTTTGATCCGCGTTTTGTCTGTTGCTAATCATTTTTATTGTATTTTAATATTTCTAAATATTTTAATAGAAATTACAAAAGATGAAAAATTTTTAAAAATAAAAATAGAATGATACAGTAAAAAATCCTTTTAAAATTAAAATATACAAATCAGAGTGGGCCATGGATACATCCATTTACAATAGCTTTCTTCATTATATAATAGGTATATAAGAACGTAACGACGGTTGTAATCTCACACATAATGGTAACAGTATCGACTGACTGAATATTTTGTGTGGTAGTCCTTTATCATTCAGTATGACATATTTTATATTCAACGCTTTTGGATGGAATTTGGTAACCCATTCACCATATTCATCAGATGTTGTTCCAACAACCGAACAAATTGTTTAGATCAATGACGCACCAACTATCTGAACAGTACATCCACAACTACAAAAACATACAAACATTGGATTGCACAAAAAGAGTAGAAATTTTATTTTACTGGTATTCATATGTCCAAAATTAAGAAACGTTCGTTACGTACCTATGTACCTATTGTACAATATATATATTTGCATAATATACATAAATAATAAAGCACTTGAAATTATGAATTATTGAAGAACGTGCTCATCTTTATATTATAATGGCGATATGATACAAAATATGTGTGATATAGAAAATTCAATAATCCATATAATTTTCGATTGAAAATAGATCTTTTTTCTTTGTATAATGCAGACGACGACGACGGTAAAAATATACAAAATATACAGGTACGTGCAGGGCAGAATCATAAGTCTGTGCTGCGTATTTATTTCGGTTTATGTGTGGAAGAAAGTAGTATCGAAATCAATTATTTTCAAACTAATAACTATCACGTAATTTTCTCAACTCAACTCACCAATAATGAACCAAATATTTTACCTCAATGTGAGGTGATATTGTGTTTATATATAGATCATTTTACGACACCCCATACATATTTTTGGAGTACTTTAAGTTGAAAATTAAAATGTTTCTCTCTTTGCACCAGAATAACAACATAAAAAACTTAAAAATTGAATGATATTTCTTGTACGAACTGTTAATTTTTCTATTATTAGATGTACCTGCAAACAAACACACGTATTATTATTATTATTATGATGGTAATGTATATATGCGAAGGAAGAGGTTATAACCCAACAAAAAAATTGTTAATGTATAATTGGTAAATTGACTTATTGATAAACCGGCGAAAAATAAACCGTATATATTTAAATCAATAATTCTATTTTGAGATTGAAATTGTTGGTCGCGTAGGACACCATATTTTAAATTAAATCTATGCCAAACCTAAAAATATTCGCTCAACAGAATATATCTATGGGAAAAAATTTTTCACTTAATTAATAAATTTTATTGTACTTTTAATGTTGAGATGACCATATTTTCTAATTATATTGATTAAAATATAGTACAAACACTATACATCTTTCTATAGTACACTTAATTACCAGACACTAAGTATATGTATATTGAGTAATCTCCTAACTAAAGTTTAGCTTCGCAAAGTGTTGTTATGAACTCAAAGAATTCAAATTTTATGTTGAATAATTGGTTGGTTTTTATTTTCCACTGTATTTTGTGTTTACGTTTGCATTTCCTTTATCTGTAAAAGGGGTAAAACTTTAATTGTACAAGATTGAATTGTAATATATCCGATTATTATATAGAAATTCATGGGTGGTCACAAATATACAATTTTTATTTTACCTTTACCGCTGATATATATCTGAATTATTAGAAGGAATTTCTGTATATTAAATAAGAAAAAGGAATAATTCCATAATATAAAAATAAAAAAAGAATAAGAATAAAGAAATCACTGTTTTATTATAACATTCAACAATTCATTGGTAACAGCTGTGAACGTTTTTTTTTTTTTTTTTTCTAATTAAAAACCATAAACAAATTCCTTAAATTACCTTATAATTATCTGATGACACGTGCACGCTTCAATCTTCAAACAACAAATTATTAAAAAAAATATTTCGTTATATAAATATTAGAGAAGAAGGAAAAAAAAAAGGAAATAAATATGTATTAATCGAGTCAACAACAACCAACAATGAAATTTAGAATTAACAGAACACCAAAAAAAAATGCCCGCACCTTCACCACCACCACTAAACAACAATAAGCATATGTTTGTTTAACCCTTTTTGTTTCCATATACATATAATTTATTTTTCTTCAAATAACAATAATAATAATAATAATAATAATGAAAGGCGGCACACACATAAACTCCTTTTTTTTTAAATATAAAAGGGTTTTCGATATCTTATTAAAATTAAACCAAAAAAAACCCAACGCACTAAAACTAATCGCTTAATTTCTATTTTCATGTTATTTTACGATGATTATTTAGTGGTTTTTTTTTGTTTAATAATATATAACTTAACTTAACTTAAAATATAAACGTATTTTGTTAAATGATTGAAGGGTTATAAATGTTTTAATTTTCTTTAAATATATATATTGTTCTATATGCAACGAAAAGGGATTGAGTTATTTCAAAATTTAAAATATATAATAAGAAAAAGGATATGCGATGACGACGACAATGAATACGTAAAAATATTGATAATAAAACAGTCAATATAATATGTTTTGAGTTAATCTTAATTTTGAATTGATGGGAAAAGGTGTTCAATCGGTCTTATACCAATTTTTTTTTATTCAAATTTTGTTGGGTGAGAACATAAATTATTCAATAACTTTTTTTCTTCAAATAATACAATAAATGTAAATATAATTTAGTTTGACGAACGGAACGCGTGGCATTTTTTTTTTATTTTTATTTCATTTCAAATAATTTAACTAGTATTAAATTGGAAAATCGATTATAATATTTATAACATAGAAGAGACTAAGCGAGCTGGTAGAGAAGACAGGTGAAATAAATAAATAAATAAATAAATAAATAAATAAATAAATAAATAAATAATTTAAATGATTATAGTCGTCTCAGAGTAAAAAAAAATTCAAGAAGATATTTAAGTGAGAAATTTTTAATGTTTTATGAATAAATAATAAGGTATTTTATATATAGAAAATTTATTATGTTCTATGAATAAATTTAAAATAGACAGACAGCTCGCGTAATGCATATTTGTTGTTAAAAATGTTAAAATATAATAATAAGTGTACGAGTATTTTTTATTCTATACTATATTATAGTTCGTCCTTTTTATTCCTAAGCATCCTATACTTAGAATATAATTAATTTCATATATGGTTTTATTTTATATTTATATTGTTGTCACATTTTAAATTTTTTAAAATACTTAACTATTATCAACGATTATGGATGGATGGTTGTTGTTTAAAATGACAATGACCTTGTTGTGAAATCCAATTTATAATATTCATTTTCACTGTGTGTAATTTTTGACAGTGATTTTAATGCTACATGTATAAATTAACTATTGGTAACTATGTCCTTATCATTTTTCTACGGTTCCGATTGATTGTTTCCATAAACATTATTATTTCTATAATATCTTTGATTCAGTATAACTCTCGGCATATAATCGCATTTACAAAAATGTGGTTATTTGTGTCAATTTTGCTGTAAATTGGTCACAGCCCTAGTAACACTGTACGTAGTTTGTTCGCAAAATTTCCGCATTATATGTAGTAGTTCCTAATTTTCAATCCGAGGAAATATCTATGGATTTTTACGGATATCCACTGGAGTTTTATATGATGGGTGCAACCCTGTCCATGGGTTTTTATAAAAAATGTCCTTGAATTATTCGCGCATATTTCCGATAATAATTTCTACGGATTTTCCTTAGAAGTATTTCTCGTTGCTATTAATCCACAGAATATTCATAGAATTTATATTCAAATTTTTTGTGAGCAGATCCACGGATTTTGACAAAAATATCATGTATTTTGGCAAGTAATACTCGTGAATTGTCCGTATTAGCATAGAATAAATTTTCTTCTATGATGATGATACCAAATCTCGGTTTAATTCAGTGTTTTATCGATAGACCAGAAGTTCTATGAGCACGACATTAAGATGCTGAACGATGACAAAAAATCATCGATTGTGCATTTTTTTTTTGTAAACAAAATCCGCGGATAAAATTCATGAAAATTTTTACAAAATTCTTTGGAAATATATAGATATGAGTTGTTTTAAAAATTATGAAAATAATTTAAAAAGAGTGAGGATTATATCACTAAAGATAAGCGAAATATATAAAATTTGAACCACTGTCTTGGATAATTGGTGAAATAAATTATGAATACAATACCGCACGGATATTTGTTGGACATATTACCCAGACAATCCAAAGATTTCAATTGATCTAAATAAAATACTATTATATTTAAAGTGGAAAATATACGAACATTCTTTGAACAAATTCCAAGATATTTTTTCCATGGAAAATATGTGGATTTTTTCCACGGAAATTTTCTTAATTTTTCAAAGTATACGGACAAATTGTTACTAGCGAGGAGAACATCTATAATCTGTAGTCTGAAAAATGGAATTGTTCAGCGCATCAATGTTATGAACTTATATAGGAACCACCTGATTAATCCCATTATACCTTACCAAATTTTAACAGAACTCCATCAGTATATCGATTTTGAAACAAATTGTAGTACACTTACACCTATCTATTTACAACAGAGATCAATATAAATTGTTGTGGAATATCGATAATTATTTTGAGAAAATATTTTTCTTGAAATTTAATTAATTATCGTTATCGAATTATGGGAAAAAAAAACAAATAGGATAAAACAAATAACCACAAAATTAATTGATGTATTGTATATTCGAGTATATAATAGACATTTTGAATTAAAAATATATGGTTTTTGGCACAAAATACTGTAGTCCATTCCACATACAGATACAATTTTATGCTGACACCATCATAAAAAGAACAATAATCGACCAGCAAAACCAATTGTTTGAATATTTTCTTTCTTATTTTTGGATATATATTGGAATATATATGATGTCGGACATTTATGCGTGTGTACGGTGTATACATATAACATTGAATGGAATTCGTGCATTGAGAATTGAAAGAATTGAAGGATAATATAATGTTAAGAAGAAGGGTATACAAATACAGTTGTTTTTTTTTTCCGTTTCCGTCAATATATGAATGGCTCCCGTTGGATTAATAAATACATTTTATTTCTATTGATATGTGTGTGCAAACGAATTTATATATTGTATATATATTATCATTATATATATGGTATACGTAGATAGCAGATAGGGGTTGATTTGAGATCGCCAATACTCGCGCAATTTTCCTATATGTACATCCATATATTTTGAGTATTGTCCAAACCAACAACAATTTTGTTATCCATTCCACCAATTTCCCTTTTTACGTTTTTATATTATTTTTTTATTTGTCGATAATTTTTATATATAGTCTTGAATATTATGGTATGGATATGATTGTTACATGTATTGGTATAGTTAAAGATTTCCTTGTATACCGCCGTGTATATATAATTTATACTTTTTAACTCTCAATAACAATTTTGGTAAATATATGTGAATGATACTTTACGGGCTGTGTCGACGTAAATATAATTGTTGTTGGTATCGACGACGATGGTGCGGCGGTAAAGCGAGGGTTAGTATTTTTAATTTTTTTTTTTTTTTCCTTTCCATACTAGTTTTTTTTTGTTGTTGTTTTTATTTTTGGAGTAATAGCACGAAAAATGAATATATATATATGGTATAGTTTTTGGTTATAGTTATTTAGTGAATATCGTATCGTATATTTGTATATATACAATATATTTTGTGTAGTAGCTGGAGAACTAAATAAAAAAATCTTCTTACGGTTTTTATTTGTTGGCCAAAGGTTACGTGACAGCTGCTGTTTTTCATTTTCAGTTGTTTTTAGGTTTGATTTTTGGTTATGTATATAAATTTTATATCAATATATGGTATTAGGTACCTTTAACAACCTCATCGATGGTGTGTGTGTGTGTGTGTGTATCTTTGTTTGCAAATGTAAAAGTTATAATAATTTTGTGAAAGAAATAGGAAATACTATATAGATTATTTGGAAGGAAAACATATATTATTTTAGAGAGTAATTTGTTTTTGAAGTTTGATTTGTTTTTTTTTATTTTTCCTCTATAATTTTTTGTTTATTTGTCATTTATTTATTAAATAATATCCTGAAGACAAACTTATATTTACTCTCATTTTCTCACCTTTTTTAATATATTGTATATTAAGGACACTTGCTAACTATGTGTAATTTTATAGTGTGTGTGTGTGTGTGTGGTATTTGGCCATATAAAAATATGTTATATGTTAGGAATTAAGGTATTCAAATTTATATGATAAAAACATATCAATTTAATAAATAGATTTAGATTTTGTATGCGTGTAAGAAGACAGAGGTGTATGTGATGAATGATAGAATATTTATTTTCGTACATTAACAAATATATATATTTTTATTCATTCAGTCAGTCAACAAAATATTTTGACATATTGTGGGAAATTATTAATTTATGCATATATGTTGAATTAAAATTGAAACTGTAACGTAAAAAATGAATATTAAATTAAATAGAAGATCTGATTGAAGATGTGCGTATGTAAAGAAACAGTTTTCTAATACAATATATAATTAATTATTTTGCAGAATATTTAAAATAATTATAAGTTGCGACGATGACGAAAGATTCATTATTGTCATCGTTTACTTTGTGAGATACAGTCATTTTTAATTTTTTGTTTAAAAAATTGAATATGCATATTTACAATTCTATGGAAAATTCTATACCGTTAACATTGACTGGCCTGGGCTTTTCTTAATTTTATAATTGATCAATGCTGGCATTGATTACCACTTACAGCAACTGTCCACTATATCGATTTTCCCGAATTTTAAAATAAGATAATGTATGTAATCCCAATGATTGATCAAAATCGATTATTACAAGAACATTCCATATACCATTGCTTATTATTTCTCTATATATGTATCCGCACCTTTACCTGACTTAATCTGTTTTTATAATAAAAATGGTTATAAAATTTATAGGTTATTTATACAAAATTGTGCACGCATCTTATACATACATACTTATGTTTAACTTCAAAAATTGAATTATATTTATATATATTTCGGTATGATATTTAGTTTTATCGCCCATGTATTATATTTTATATATAATATTAAAATGACTGAATTCTAAGAACAAACGGAAACGGGCGGACAAAATAATTTTTAAATATAAATCAAATTTAAAAGTTCATAATAATATATAATAATAATATAATTTAATTTTACGTTTTATAAAAAATATACTCCTTTTTCATATATTCCATAGTGTTTTTTTTTTACCATATGATACATATGTGTAATATGAAAAGAAATAAATCTAAAAGCAGTCACTTTCGCTTTATTTTTGCCGATTTTATTATTATTATTATTTGTTGTTCGTATATAAACGTATCCTTTTTCTAATATTATTTTTTTTTCCCATTTCATTATCTACTCTCCGGGTTCACTCAAATAAAATTAAAAAAAAAAAAAAAAAAACTATATATAAATATAAAAAAAAATATCCGTATCGATTCAAGAGATCGACTTTAAAAATAGAAAAAAAATAAATAAATAAATAAATAAATAAATAAATAATAATAATAACAAATTAAAGGATTTCGTTCCTTTCTATGTATGTGTATGCGTGCATTAAGTTTTTTTTTTTTCTTTCTATTATCCTTAATTTTTTTTTAAGGAACGCTTCTCATATATAATATTATATAAGTTATTCGCGCATTATACTTTATACACATAATTATATATTTACAATATAATTACACTGCATTACAGTGTGTGTCCTAATTTTGTTTACATGTGGTATTTTTATATTTACAATATACATGTAATTAATAACATCAGTTTGACATTGAGTATTAATATTAAATGATATATTAAAACACAAAGAATATTTTATTTTCGGTCGTGTCCTTTCCACCACAGCTTTGCATTTATTGGGAAATGATGCCTAAATATATATATGTGGATACTTAAATGTATTGTAATATAGGTTTATAAACGATTTCTTCATTGGTAAACGTGCACTCATTTTATTTGCCACATTTTTTGATTCAATTTTCTATATGAATTATAGTTTGCGTAATTTTCTACAATAGTCGTATATCATCTGCAACAGTTTGCGAACAGTGTTAATTATTATTGTGGATGAACAAATTGTGAAAAGTACTGGTCCCAATCGCACTGCAAAAATTGCAGTTGATGTAAATTTTTGCTAGTCCTTCGTTCAAGAAGTTCTAAACAATAAACGAAACTTCTTATAACTACGGATGGTATTAATTTAGTGAATATATAAAAAATATACGCAAACAATATAATTATGATACACTCTGTATTTTATCCATTTACATTCAATTTAAATTAATACATCATCTAATAATAATAATAATAATAATACATTAAATTGGTGTGGGTATTATTCGGGAAGGCAAAGAGTTTTTAGAGTTAAAAAATAAAAAAAAAATTGTTTACTAAAATATAAAAATCTGTATGGAAAAAAAAAGACTAAAATACATGGTTTCAAGAAGGATATTATAAAATTCTCCAAGGGTATAAATAAAGTGTTGAGTTCTCGTTGTATAGTTGTTCATGTGTTTTGGAGAATTAGCGTTATTATGGAAACACACTTTTACTTATATACAGGCAGAATTTTGACAACAACAAACAAATAACAAAAACATTATTTTTTTATAAATATGAAATCGAAAATAATGTTTGAATATAATACGTTAATAAAGAAAAAAGTGCATATACCCACCCCTAAATGTTTATATAAAAAATACGTAAGCCTTTGTAGAGTTTATTTTTTTCTTTTCTCTACATATAAATAAGTAATTTTTTTAAGGACACACACGCTTTTCATATATATTTTTATTTTTTTTTCGTGTCAATTTTTTTCTTTATTTATTATTTATATTTAAAAGAATAAATTTATAAATTTTATTGTTTGCTATACAAAAAAATTTCTATTGATTATTGTAGGGTTTTATTTTGTATTTATATATTTATAATTTAATGATATTGATATTTAGTTTATAAATGCCATAAAACAATGGTATTTATAATCAATGCTACTGGTACTGAACGAATATAATTAAACGTCAATTATGAATATAGAAAATATACATTGAGTTTATTATACACACACACACACACACAGAGTCAGAATGTTGTGGAGGGAAAGCAATGCTGAAATCTATTGAATTATATTTAAAATAAAAGATACACGGAAATGTTTTACTTTAGCGTAACTCTACAACAGATCTTAGTTAACGTTAGTATGTGATCACACAAAATATTATAATAGAAATGTTTATGTGGACGGAATTTGGTGCGTGTGCTTTAAATGGAATCATGCAACCAGTTTCTGTACGAAGTTATTAGCCTGTTTACTTTTCTATCACATACGCATTTGAGCCGATGGTCAATTTAAATGAAATTTGGTATGCGATCGATTAATAGCAGTTAAGTAGTTAATTTCAAAATTCTGCTGCCATCAATTTAGGGAACATCACCTCGGATATAATTTAATAGATACAACAGATCTTAATTAACGTTAGTATGTCATCACACAAAATATTATAATAGAAATGTCTGTGTGGACGGAATTTGGTGCGTGTGCTTTAAATGGGATCATGCAGCCAGTTTCTGTACGAAGTTATTAGCCTGTTTACTTTTCTATCATATACGCATTTGAGCGGATGGTCAATTCTGATGAAATTTGGTATGCCATCGATTAATAGCAGTTAAGTAGTTAATTTCAAAATTCTGCTACGATCAATTTAGGGAACATCACCTCCGCGATATAATTTAATAGATCGTCGCTGTTAACGCTATGTCACATATCAATTGTATCCAGCAATACTTTTATTATATATTAATAATTTTATTACTGTTACGTTGTTTGATTAGGCTGTTATTTTTAACTGGACTGAACTGACATCGTTTGAAAGATGTTGTGATACAATAAAATTTTGTAAATGTTTCACTTTAAAAAATTATTTATTTTCTAAAATTTACTCACAACTAACTATTGCATATTGTTTAATAATATGTCCATATGGCGGTCAATAACGCATGACTATACGTAAAATATTATTTTGAATATATAAAATTATACAAATGGTTATTTTTATTTCTTAAAAAAATTATTCACAACATACAACAAAATAGATCATTTTTTCTATGTGTGTGTGTGTGTGTGTGTGTGTGTGTGTGTGTTTATATGTGTAACCAAAATAGCATTAGAAGCAGCCTAATATGGAACAAAAAAAAACGTAATAGGTTTATTGCATTTAAAATTTTATTATGTTTTATTTCAAATTGAATTGTTTTTTTTAAAAATATATATTGGAAGAGAAAAAGGTTCATTTTATTTCAGCACTAATGCAATTTTTTTTGTATTTTTCTCATATATATATAACAATTGTAAATTATTATGACAATCGTCTTTGAATCGACGTAACCCTATGTGCGTTCATGTCTATGCTATAACTATAAAACATATAATAAACTTCTATATATAATATAATTTATGTGCTATATGTACGAGTATAGTAAAAAAACATAAAATTGTAAAATGAATTGATTCACTTTTTAAAAGATTCAATATTTCGGACAATGCTGACCCTTTTCTATATATTGTACAATATTCTATTTTTCCTATAATCTACTTTTCTGTATTTAAAAGTATTATTGTTCTTTGTGTGTCTATATATATATAACAATTCTATGTTATTTATTGTTACAATAAAAATTTGGATCCCTTTTTTTTTCATTTTTAAAAATCGAATTCTTATTTATTAAATTAGAGCATAACTAAATATAATAGGAATAGAAATAGGAAAAAAAAAATAATGCAACTATATATTTTAAAATGAAAATGAATAGAAATAAAATCATAATTTTTACATAACTTATTGTTAACTGTGACAGATATTATGTCAATTATCCCTTTTTTTCTGCGTAAAATATTTTTAAGGGTTTAAAATTATTTACATTTATTATTTGTTAGTTTTTTTTTTTTTTTATGTTCATATATTGTACAATATTTGCAGCGGTGTGTGCATTCCTTCAAAGGAATGCTGAAGGACATAATTTTAAGTCGAAATTATTTATTAACACTTTTTCGTTTATAGACCGGAGATCTACGAAAATTTTCTCGGTATGCATAGTTTTAGCATTAAGATACCGACAATATAACTTTTTAAATATAGATACCAAAAAATTTATGTTCACCGACAGAATTAAATTATGTAATTTATTTGCATGATTTCTTGTCGACACATCATTTTCTTTATTTATATGTTTTTGTACCAATTATTATTTATAAAGAATAACGATCTGGTTAAATATTTTGCCAATAAACATTTTCACAGTACTAGATTTATGTTGGGTTTGTTGTATAGAAAATATGGGCTAATCATTCATAGAAAAATAATAGTATTTTGAAAACATCTATTTTTCGTTAATTGGTAAATTGTTATATATTTCCATGCTGGGTAATTTTTCCAACTTGGCTGTAATGAAAGGTTTATTCGGTGACATAAAGTTTCACTCGGAGCTAAAAATATGACTTAATAATATATATAGAAAATATGGCATAATTGCTGTTGATAATGGATAAGAGGATACCTTAAATCAACGCATTATACATTTTGTGTGCGACGTATCAAAAACCCATTGTATATGTATAAAATATAATTTTATATATGCCCATGAAAACTAGATTATGATAAAGTATTTAATAATTATATTTAAAATAACAATAAATTTAGTTTTTAAATAGATAAAAAAAAAATAATAAGAAAGGAAAATTGGTGGCAATGTAAAACACGTATTTATATACACAATATTGACCATTTCCAATATATATTTTTATGATTTTCATCGACATCATCAACCCCTAACCATGTCGAGCAACCTATTTATATATATTTATATAATCTTATGTTTTATATACGTATAATGTCTAGAATACAAATTGTCCGTTACATGTATTACTCGTTACATATACAAATTTACATGTGTATATCGGATGACGGGTGCCCACCAATACTCTATATATATATACTCTAAGATTTACTTATTTATAAGAAAAAAATGAAACATAAAAGCTTCTTAAAAAAAAATACTATTATTATTATTATTATTATTTAACAATTTTTTTTCTGTTAATTTAACAAAAGAAAACTTCAATTTCCGACATTTTACATTTATATAAACAATACAAAAAAAAAAAAGTCGTACCAACAACAAATTTTATAGGGGTTGATAAAAATGCAAATGTTTAAAATGTTTATATAATGTAGCATCAAGCAGAGGGTTATTTTATAGTGAGGTGTATTTTATTATTTCCCGTTTTGTTATTTGCGCAGCAAATGTAAATTGTTCATTGCTGGACCCTCTATCCATATGATATGAGATGTGTGTGTGTGTGTGTGTGTGTGTGTGTATATGCAATTGAATTGAATATATTATTATCCAATTTTTTTTTTGTTTTTAGTCCGATCAAACCAGCAACATGTGATCATTTATTATTCTCTTCCATCTATACTGAACGCGAGTTGGTATAACGCATAAAATAATCGGCTATACATAATATGTGCGGACATATGAAAAAAAAAAAAAAAAAACACAGAAATCCTAGAATATTTAAAAAAAATAAAATAAAAATATATTATAAAATGAAAGGACAAGAGGAAAAAAAAATGATGCCCACAGCTGCAGTTTTTTTTTTTTTACTTAAAATTATATATAAATATGTAACGTTTTACACAAAAATTTTGTATGCAAGGATTTAAAAAAATTTTTATAAGCTTTGGGTCAAAAACACAGGCAAAAAACGAAAATATATAAAATATATGATTAGAAAGCATTGTTATAAATATAAAATATCGACGAAGAGTATATGTAATAGGAATGGGCATTTCTATGCAAACGGACGAAAGGAATTCTGCGTTTTTTTTTTTTTTTTTCTTTTCATTTCAAAAAAGGACGATGCACTTATAAGCACACACACACACATATATATATATATATAGGTATTATTTTACATCAGTTTTCGTATTGTTACATTAAATTGGAAAAATAAGGGAATAATAAGTAAGAAGATGATGTTTGAATGCTATTACATTATTATTATTATTGTTATTATATTATCGAAGTAAAAATTAAGTTAAGTTACATTTGATATAGTTTTTAGTTCTTCAGAAAATATGTAAACCGCATCATCAATACTATATAGTAGTTTTTACTAAAAATTTATATAATAAAAATAATGGGTCACACATCTGTTGTGTGTGTGTGATGTGTACGGAGCATTTATGCGTAATTAATTAAATTTATAATTTATTTTTTAACATAAAAATAAAAATTATTGGCTATAAAATTAGTACGCGGTATGATTTTTGCCAATTTATAATAACTTAATAACTTTATAATTAACACGTTACATGAGCCATGTCAGTTATATGTGTGTTTGACGCTAAGAAGTTCTACATGAACCATGTCAGACATATATGTCTGACGTACGCGATTTGGTAGAAGGTCCATGGCCTATGTGAACGTTTTTCTGATATTATCGTGTTAATAACAAATTTCGTTAATACAAAAATCGGATAGAAATGATGAGCAATATATTCTTGAAGCCACATAGTTTAATAAATAATTTTTTGGACAAAAATGTGGGTGTTCGGGAAACTACAATTTCCGTAAATTTATAATTTTGTAATTATTAATGAATTTTCAAATTTTATTACAAACATTAAAAATATAATCAATTTTCAATATTTTATAGCGAAGGTTTTTTTTTTTTTTTAAATATAATTGATTATATTTTGATAATCCGCATTAATAATTGGTCGTGAAAATCAAAATATATATTTAAAAGAAAAATTATCAAACACAATTTGCCGACAAATCCAAACTCTATTTTTGTTAAACCATTTCGTATATGTCATCAAAAATAAATGCTCGCCTCATTTACACAACGATTAGGAACAATATTTTTTTTTCGGTGCATGCTCCTTATAAAAAAATATTTTATTACTCATTTTTGGGTATATTTGAAGAAATGTAATGGTAATTAGAAACGTTTTATCGCTACCATAAATTAAGAAAATTAAAATATATAGCTATTAAAAAAATAGAAAGATTGACCATCAATCTAAAGAAAATTAAATAACTCGATTCTTCTTATTCTAAGGATATTATAAATATATACACAAAAATCTCCTGTACTATTATTTACGCAGCCACCGCAAATAAACTGCCATTACTTATCACATATACACGATCTTAATCAATTTGATAATTTTTTTCCATTTATTATTCTAATAAATTTTATTTTCTCTGTTTTCAATTGTTAGTAATTTGTTTTTTGTGTCATCGAAGTCTAATATTGTAATATTGTAACTTTTTATATATAAATTCATATTTGTATTTGTATCATATTAAATATGGTATGATAAATTTCATCGTATCTTCGACGGTATATATTATACAATATATATAGTTTTAGACCTCGCTCAATTGCTACCGTATATTGCCATAGTACGTTTCTGCACTGTTATTGTGTCCTTTGTTGTACTGCAAATATATATATATAACTTTTTTTTTTATATATTTCGCCATTTTTTCCCAATAGATTATTTATTTTTTTCCATATATAACCGCATTTCTTTTTCTCTAATTTATATATGGAACTTATATAAAATGTCAAAATTGATGTTGTTGTTGTTGTTGTTGTGGACTTTTACCAATTCCATGATGTATTGTTACAAATAATGACTGACTATTTTTCTAGGTTTTTTTTTGTTTCCGTATTGAGTGTATACGTTTGCAAAAAAAAAATGAAATGAAAGTAAAGGGAAAATTCATATATATTCTGTAATCATATACAAATACAAATAATATATACCAAATATTGTATAATACTATTATTATTATTATTATTATTATGATTGTATGATTGTATGTGATGTATTGTTAAAGGGGTGCATCATTTTGAAGAGGGTGGTAATACGAATATAAAAGGCATAGTTACACTCATATAATACATCAATTCATATATTACAGTACCATATAAAATGAATGTACATTATGCTCGGTATATAAACATATATATAAAAAAAATAGGGTTATATAAACGCTCGCGTATATGCGGATACACACATATATATATCCCATATAAGAGGGATAAAATATCATATCTGCGATAATATACAATTTATATATAAGAATTATCCAAATATCAATATATATATACAGTAAATTGTATAAGGGTTAGACACGCACATATGAAAAATATTTTATATACTTTATATATATATATAGTAAAAGTTTATGTATAATAAGGAATATAAGGATAAATAACGTCGGTAAGTCCAACTACATATAAGAGAGCTATATACTTTATATTATATACATTGAATAGATATGGAATAATAATATTGTGTCTATGGTATATATGGAAACTCTTTTTGGTGATTAATTCATAGCTGAATGTTGTCTGTAGAATTTTAATGTTATATTTTTCAATATCAATATATTTTGTGTGATGGTGCAATATGCGATGGGTATATATTTGATATATCTATTTTATGGTATATATAGTGTTATATGACGGCTATATATGAATTTAAGTATATAGGTTATTGTGGTCGTTTAAATGGCAATATTATATATGGAAAGGATACACATTTTCAAATATTTATTACGTATAAATATGAGTCCATTTCCTTATTTTTTTGTATATCCATATACGCATACGTACATTACAATTGTATACATTATAAACAATAAAGTGAAAAAAGGATATATATTATATATAAAAGATGAAGCGACCAATATCTGTTAAAATAAAAAAAATATTATATATATCAGAAAACTGAGATGTCATACAAATGAAATGATTATCGCTGAAATTACAGCATATATTTTTGAATGTATTGGAAAATGGTACAATATATCAAAAAAATTAAGTGTACTACTTTGAATGGATAGGTGACTATGACTGTGGAAAAATAAAGATAAATATATATTGTACATGAGTACGGAGAAACATATCTTACTGCCTTCGTATATATAATAGAAGTGGTTCTGAATCGCATGACATCGCATTTCCAATCGTCGTACACATCCTTTATATAAAATCATAGACTATAACAGCAAAATGTCATGGATTAATTAATGTCTACATAAAAATGACAAAGAAACGATAGATATTCACTTGATGGTTCTGTAAAACTCGATGGAAAATGTTGCTTCTATAACATTTCCAATTGTCTCAGATCGCTAAATATGAACTATACATGGAACTGGTTATATGAGTAACATGCATAGTTATGTATTACTTATATGGTGCATTGTAGGGATCTTTGAAGTACTAATGATATTATTAGAAAATAACCATGGCTGTTACCTATATCGGATTAGTGTTTATGTAAATATTTTTGTATTTTTATGTGTACACAATGAAATGTTGATCTATAAATCAATATAGTTAAACTTTATTATGCCGCATATATTGCTCCAAGTGAAGCTTTATGTCATCGAATAAACCTTTTATTACACAGCCAAGTTGATAAATTACTCCGCGCATCGGATTTTATAACAATTTACCAATTGTACTGTAATTAACGAAAGATAGATGTTTTCAAAATACTATTATTTTTAATATGAGTTATTAGCCCATAGTGATGTGTGTGTGTAGACATTGTTAAGCGTTGAATAGCGTCCAACACCTTATTTTCAAAGATATCCGTTTTTCTTTTAATTCCATATATGTTAAACGAACAAATGGTCACCCAACAGTAAAAATTTTAGTATTAAAATAAATACCGAAAAATTTCCTATGAAAAAAATAGCGGAATTGAACCGGCTATATTTCATAATTAATAATATATTGTATATATATTTCGGCGCTATGCAACTGCGCTACTGAGTGTTTATATATAGAGATATTAACAAATTTTAAATATTACCGAACCATCGTATACGATTAGTTGTTTCAGAGATGTTCCAAAGAAAAATTCAATATAATAATAAAAAATACCTATATTTGTTGTATTACATTAATTACAACCTCACAATATATACCAAATTTTATCACAATTTTTATGATATGATAAAATTATAGAGATTGTATGGAGTTGTATATGTATGGGGACGTGTAATACTATATAAATTCGGACTATCGAATTATATATATATATATATGGTATATGGTATATTACATGCGAACACATACATATGAACGAAATCCTTTATTTTACTATATACACATTATATATTTGCGCATACATACATACATACATTTTAAGGAAGGTACATATATAGTTTTGAAAAGTTATATTGCTATAAACATGTACATATATATATATTATCCCCTTTATTTGTTGTCATACATTCATCTTCTTGTAACCCCCAATTGACGGTCGCACCCTTCTAGTCCTGCTTAATATTTTTTTCTTTATATACACATATTGTCCATATATACAATACTAAATATATAAATTGCGTATATTTATTATTTATATATATATAAATAGAAGTATATAATACATTACATTATATAATATATAAAAGAAGGGTTGTTGTATATACAAATACACATTAAAACATATGTAATTACAAATACACACACACACACACACACACACACATGTACACACGCATATCTTAAAGTAAAATTTTATTAGAATATATTGTACTGTAGAAAACTACAATATATATTAGGGGTGACATATTTGATGGACATTTTTCTCGATCCGTTGATATATTATTATAAATAATATAGATTTTTATATATAAATATAGAAATAAATTGGAGAAAAAGACAAATAATAAAATAGAATATTTAATGAAAACTTTAGATAAAAGATAATAAAAATAGATAAAATTAGAATAGATAAATCTAATAAATATTTACACAACGTATTGCTATTATTAAAATTATGTTGGTACACCAATAAAATTTTATTAATTAACTTTTATAATATACAAATTTGTTTTTTTTTTGTTTTTATAAGGGTTAACAAAATACTAATTTAATCAATTGCAAATTAATGGTATTTTTTTTCATATCTAATCTTATCTTATATTTTTATTATTTAAACAAAATGTTATTTAAGCCAGTAGTAGTGGTAGTTGTAGTAATTTAAATTCTATTTTGTATTTACTAATATTTGGTTATACACCGGCGGCACCCTTCAAATATAAAAAAATGCAAATTATATTTTTTTGTTTGAAATGCACTGCATTTTTTTTTTTATGTTTAACATAATTAGAACAAAAAACTTTTATCCAAAATATATTTACATAATTTATTAAGATAGAATAGAATAATGTTCATCGAATTTGATTATATAATACTACAAACACCATGGAAACAATTCGGTGTTATGTGTTCTATTGATAAATTCTTACGATACATATATAAATAGGGGGTGGTAATTAAATCCATCTTATAGTGAAAAGGAAATTTCATTTGAGCAAAAGTGAAAGGTTACGCGCATTGCTATAGTGAAATTAATGAAATTTCACGAACTTATAATATTTTATATTTTATTTTGTGTCTTATAAAATTTTCCGATGAAAATTAGGATTTATTAAAATTAAATCTATTGGTAAATCAAATGGAATTTATTAAAATATAAATTTAAAGAAATCTCATATACTATGACTATTTATTGTTAATGTAAATATATTTCAGCCATTATAAATGACATAATATTAGGGTTAATAATAATTATATAGAAAATAAATGTGAGAAAAATTTATCCAAATAATAATATTATACGACGAAATTATAATAAAAATAAAATCAATATTGAATTTTAAAAAAACCAAATTTTTTCAATTGTTAAACTTTTTCGATTTAACATAATATTATAAATTATATATTACAATTGATGGATTTCCACATTGAATTTATAATAATAGTTTATTTAAGGACATATCATAAAGTATAAAATTTATTAAATATATTTGTTGTGTTGTGTTGTGTGTGTGTGTGATGGTTGAATATGTTGAGCGAAGAAAAAGAAAGGGGAATCGCGACCAAACCGTCGACTACTAACGCACATATAATAATATATTTTTATTGTATAACGTATACGTTTGATATTGTGTTCACATATGAAAAATTTTTATGAAATGACACAATAAAAATGTATAATATTATACAATAATAATAATAATAATAATAATAATAATAATAGTAATAATAATAATAATAATATAAAATTTATATAAAATAAAAATATTTTGTACAGAAAAACCATTGAAACCTAAAATTAAAAATCATATATGTTATTTCTTTTGCTATAACATATTTATATTATATCAGTATAACTTGCCATTTATAAATATTTGATTTATTTCGTATCACTCGTCATGACTGTACATAAATAAAAGTTTTTTTTTGTTGTTGTTGTTGTTGTTGGACAAAAAGTTATCCCCCAAAATTTATATACATAAATACATTTATATATATATATAGAAAAGAGTTTTCAACCCTTATATACTTATATCTATATATTTATATATATAGAGTAGAGAGGGTTAGGGTTAAAATGAGTATATATATGGTATAGATGTGGAAATGTATTTGTACTGGATATTTTATGTATAAAATGTACTTTGAATTGTCCGAACATTTATTTATATATAGAGAATGAGAATGGAAAGTTATAAAACCTTATCTGTATAACACATATAATATGTAATAAGACAAAAAGAATAGAAACCTTCTACCATAAATATATAAATATTGTATAGTTTCGTATATAAATGTGCAAAAAAAAATAAAATAAAGGGTGGTGATGGTTTGGTTTGAACGATGTGGACGCTTTACTTATGTGTTAAATTTGGACCACATTTTTGTACTGCGTTCTTTTACTTTTTCTCTTTACCCAACAAATAAATAACTAAATATGTTGTGTATGGATGGAATATATGTTTATTTATATTGGGAACGGTAAAGATATACTCTACATTTTTTTATTTTGTTTTATTTCTTATATAACTATATTTATGTCCAAAGGATTTATTTATTTATACACACATATATACGAACACCTATATACAATACATTGATATATTTATATGTACAAATATAAACAGTGTAAACAGAACCACCGTCCACATTGAATTGATGGGCCGATATATGATATATGTAAAAAAAAGTAATTCGCATCTATCAAACGAAAACGATCAAATTGATATAAATTATATACACCCCATAATGGTGGGCAAATCAAAAAGGTTGAATTCAAGGTTTCATCATATGACAACGGAAAGTTATACACATTCATTGGTAACTGTTCAGAAAATTATTGGAGCTTAGCAGGGATATGCTTCCTTTTGTGATCTGACCATCATATCAGATTAGCATTTATTTTATTGTTTGTCAAAAATTTTTTTTGAAAAGATTATGATTATGATTGAGTTTTTTTTGACGATAAGGATCAGACACGTTATAAAGGAGCACGAATTTTTGACGATGCCTGAACGATAACGAATCGGTCGCAACGAACAAAATGTGTTACAAAATAAAATTGTTATTCAAACGTTTTGTTTTTTCGGCTATATAATAACATAGAATTTTTGATATAGCATTCAAAACGTATGCGGAATGTTAACTGAAACCGCAACTGTTTACCGAAATTTAAACGTATTGTACATGGTATATGTGAATATTAGTATAGATTTTTAAAGAGATATAAGGATTCTATCCATATATACGTAATATTATATGGACGTCACAGTTTAAGTGAAAGTTATACAAGCGTATAAAACTTTTTTCCCTTTTTATTTATTTTTTTTTTATTTATTTATTTCCAAAAAATAAAGTTGTCGCCCATTATTGAATCTTTTCAAGAAGATATCATTTAACCAAACAGTATCATTTTATATTTATATATATTTATACTACAATATATTCATATATGTAAAATTGTGTGTATATAATTACAATTATATGTATAGGAAAGATAAAATATAATATGAATATATAAAATATTGGATGATACAAACAGAGATACTCCAATATATGTAGATATTTATATTATTAAAGATTCCTTCGTCTGTGCGTGTGAAACTTTATATATAGACTGTCATGTTAATTTCATATATAATATACGTTGACACAATTCAATAATTTAATTTAAAATGAAAATGGTTTTGCAAAATTTAATAAAATATGTTATTAACAATTTTTTTTTGCTGATCAATCTTGTGGAAGATAATTTATAAAACAAAAAAGATTCCAAATCGGCGCTCTGAAAAACATCACATTTTTTCGGACCAAGCATTGTTGGAATTCACGCTA
This sequence comes from Bibio marci, assembly GCA_910594885.2. Taxonomy (NCBI): domain Eukaryota; kingdom Metazoa; phylum Arthropoda; class Insecta; order Diptera; family Bibionidae; genus Bibio; species Bibio marci. Next base: position 43,920,568 of record OU343118.1, read on the forward strand.
TCAACATGTTAACGAATTAATATCGATCGGACAAATACTATCCCATACATTCAGAAAAATCATTGCCACAATTTAACAATTACCATCTCGTGATCACATTTTGTTTTCAATTTATTAGTTAAGTTATATCAATAATAAAATTTGTTAAGTTATATTAATAATAAAATTTGGTGTAATATGTATGCGGGTGGTTGATGGTGTTTTAGGTTTATTATATTATGATACGAAATATTGTATGTACACCATTTTTAAATTTATTGCTAACTTATTGTTACCGGCACAGCCATCATACATTTTTTATGCAAATTTTATTTCAACCATTATGGCTTCCTTCAATTTTTTTTTTATAATAAATATAATTTACCCCTTTTTATTTTCAACTACTATACGATACGCTGAATATCCTCGTGTATATACACCATGAACAATTGTATACATATATGTATATTTTCCCTTATCCACCATCAATTTTATATCGCTTAGCCCATATATTTTGTGTGTGTGTACGGTGTACGGAATTATAAATAAATAAATAAACTTATCAAATACAGTTCAAATTCATATAAAAATCATAAAATTGGTTATGTATTTATTTATATTCAACCCACTTGTCATTATTTAATAAAAATTATTGGTATGTTATTCCAGTAAGGTAATATAATAAATAAATAAACTAAAACTCTATAACAAAAAACATTAAATATAATAAAAATATATTAATAATGCATAAATGGAAGGGTTGATTGTTCTTTATATACTTATTATTTATATTTTATATATAGAAATACACAGATATGTAATAATAATTTAACCCCATAATTATATACTTATTTATGTTATATATATATTAGCAGCGTATATTATAGCGATAATTATCGCACACAATTTAAATTATTATGTTTTTTTTTTTTTTTTTGAAGGGGTTAATAAATAATTCAACCCTTCAATAATTTGGTATTTTTTTTTGTTGTGTTGGTATTGCAATGCAAACATAAATAATATAAAAAATTTAATAAAAAAATGAGTTACATATAAAAAAAAAAACCATTGAGTACGTGCATATTCTTGCATTGCAGCACAGAAAAGGATTTTTTTTTTCTATATTTAAATACAATATGTGAAAAAAAGGATAGGGTAAACAATTTTTTTTTTTTTTTTTTCTATCTGACAGGTACCTATTTTTTTGTTGTTCATATCAATTTTATATAAAGAATTTTGTCCTGTTTAAAACATTTTGTTGTTTATATTTAGAAATGGTAAGCGTCAAAAAATGTAAGTCAAAGAAAAAAGGGTAAAAACAGAGGAAATATTATATAAAAAGGAATTTTTTAAACTATTTATATTAATATTAGAATGCAGTTTTTTTTTTCTTTATACCTGTGATAATAAATAATATTTATTTTCCAGCTAAGTAGATCCCTTATTTTTTGTGGAAAAAAAAAAAATCCGGTTTATTTTGACCCACATCAGACAGGTTTTTTTTTTTTTTCTTAGAACTAACTATATCTCTATAAAAAAATAAAATAAGGTTATTCATTGAACTATATTATTTATTATTATTATTATTATTATTATAGTCACATTAGCGCTTTGTATACTCACATATACGTAAGAAATTGTAAAATAGTTGTATATATTTTCCGTAGTAGAAGTAGTAGTAATATTATATTACTACATAGTGTAGGCACTGATCTGTTTATATAAACCATAAAAAATGAAGAAGAATCACTGAAAAATTAAATTGGTACTGCTGTACAGCATAAGAGTTTGACCTATATGTGTTAAATAAAATTAAGTATTACGTAAAATATGGACAGACGATAGGCATCACAATATTATTGTAATTATTAACACAACTGTTTTTTGACCACTTAATGCCAAATTAGATTGTTTATAAATTTTATTTGTTATAGATTTTAATTAATTGACATACAATATATTGAATACAAGACCTCTACGACGTGTCAATGTGTATGATACACACACGCTATACGAATTATTGTTAGGTGCTGTTATCATTATATATTTTTTTTTTTTTTATTACCATTGGTATCATTAAAACATATCATAAAAATCATTTGAATAAACTTAATTACAAATATTTAATTTATATCATTATTAAAATATACACCATTATTACATTTAATTGTTTTAATATAGAATTCGTGTAACTATACGAATGCATTTCATATCTTAAATATAATAATTATTTATGTTGAAATAAAACCCCAATTTTTCGATAATTGAAATTGATTCTCACAGAGGTGGTCTCGCGTCGCTAAAATATATAGTTCATTAAATTTTCTTTTAATCCATAAATAAATATAAATAACTTATTTTCTTATCACAATTGTTCTAATAAAAATATATTTTAATGGTCCATTTCTTAAAACAAAAATAATATACAATTTATTTTATTATATCTTAATTTTAATTATTTATTTGTGTATTTTATATATGCTGTGGATGTAAAGTAAAGTTCTTTCTGTTATTATACGAAATAAATATTTAGCAGCTTTTTTTTTTCGATACAATAATTCTATCTAATACAATAGAAAATTTTCATATTATCTGTTACAATAAAATTAACGTTGTCTGTTTCATTTTGATACACACTGTGTATATAGTCGTTTTTTCACGAAAGAATCAAAATGATAAATGATATAATTTATATTATTTAGAATATTATTGAAACATTCTTGCACCAAATAAATAAATAAATAAACGTTTTTTTGGAATTTTTATATATTTGTGAATATAAATTTGATGTAAAATAAATAAAGGAATTAACTATATAAATATAAAAACAACAAAAATTAATAAACATATAATTGAATTCATGTTGTGTGCGATTATAACAGTTCCCATATCCTTTGTATTAAGTTGAATAATAAGTTAGTGATAGAGGTAACACATCTTTAGATTATTAGTTGTAGATAAATTTCACATAAAAAATAGATAAGATAAGCGCTATAGATTAAACATAAACACCACAATATCATATATAATATCGAAGCCATTGTGAGCCTTATCAGCGAAAATATTATCACATATCTGCTGATACGAAGAACAAAACAAATATTTGCAATGCAAGTAAATTATTTAAGTATTTTTTTCGAATTTTCTGACATTGCAAAATTCTATGTTTGTAAAATTCAGGATTTCGTTTAAAATTGCATTCATGTAAATGCAAAAATAAATGTATAACGAATCTAATGTGATCAATACAATCAATCCACAACGTTGCATATGACCATATAGTTTTCGTACACCTTACTTCCATTGTATGGTTAGTTTTCTCGAACAGTCCTTACATGCTATTGTTTTACCTGCTGAACCAGCACATCCGCAATGTAATAAATTAGAATTAAATAGTAGACTTTATTGTCGTTGCTAAATATATACTAAAATATAGAATTGAAATAGATATCAGCAATTGTTATGGCAAATAATAATAGTAATTATATAGATATTATTGAAAAAAAAATAAACGGGGTAGATAGATGCCGCCGTCTATTATATTATGAAAAAAAAAAAAGGATTTGCTGCAATTGAAATTATACCCTTTTTTTCCTTGTTGGCACATACACACACACACACACACACACACATAAATTGATTACATGTGTCATTTTAGAACATTCCATCCAACATCATAACACCAAATACTTTCTAACGTTTATATAATTCCATATTCTCTGTGTGCATCTCTCAATAATCTACCTGATTTTTTGTTAAATTTATCCTTTTTTTTTTGGTTTGTAATTTTGTTTGTATAGAATCTGTCAGAGATTGAATTCATTATTGTGGAAGAGCGTGTAAAGTGTAAAAAGGGTTTTAGTTTATAAAATTCATATAGAAATAATATTTGGGGGTTAAATAAATATTATATAAAAGTTATTATTTTCATTTCATTATTACATATTAAATTTTATTGTTGTTGTTAAATGTTGCTAAAATACCAGTGTGTGTGTGTTTCAGTGTATATGTGTATGAGAAAAACACCTGATAGCTATCAACTATTTTTTAAACTATCTTTAAAGCTTCAGGTATATAAATATATATTTATATTTTTTTGGTATATGCGTGTTCTTGTAAAATGGAAAGGGATAAAATGAAAAGGTTTTTGGTCATGTCAATGTATTAATTTTTTCCTAGTATAAAAAAGATTTTTTGTACTGATAACAATTCTTTTTTAATTTGTTTAAACATTTTAAAAATTAGTATATTTATATTTTATTCAATCATCAAAAAATAACATATAAATTTAGGTATAGGTTTAGGAAAAATAAAATAAGATAAACTTAATAGAAAGTCATTGCTTTATTATATTCCTGCATGCATTTCTATTTTATTTATTTATTTATTTTCAACTAAAATAGATAAAATACACATTTTAGAAACGGTCCTTTTTACGATTTGTTGCTTAATTTTATTTTTATGGCCAGGAAGTGTATGATAAAAATTATTGTTTTACATAAAAGTAAATGTTAATATTTGCGTTATCGGCGGGAAGTAACATAATTTTTCCATTGCATAGGAATCATATTTGTGTATACAATTTTGCATTTAAAAATAATGGTATTTATGTAGAACTGTAAGAATTTTGAGTTTAGGCTATACTTGCAAAATATTTTATAACACCCAATAATAAGAATTACTCTTTTTAATTATGTACTAAATTTTTGCACTTCTATTTTTTTTGGTATCGTTGTTATATAGCAGAAATTTTGGGAAATAAAAGAGTGGCATATTATGTTTATGTAAAATTTGCTCATCCATCGATTATCGTTACACGTAAAATCCTATCCAAATGATATTTTGGGTTAAATATTCTTCCAGTTTATCTAGCACCACAATAAGTAACGTATTATAGAGTAAACCTCGCATATACATCGGTTAAACGTATCTACACGTATTATCTCAACATTTGTGTAACAAAAAAGGATCTATAAATACAGATTATGATAATTATATTTTATAATATTTTGATCAACAAACGTGTGTGTGTGTGTGTGTGTGTGTTTGTGTAATAACATCGAAATGCATTTTCTATTGCATCTGTGTATTCTATACAATATAAATTTGATTTCTTTTGTCTGACCAATTTTATATGCTCTTTTTCTGTTCTTTTTTTTTTTTTTTGTATTCCTTTAACGCATCCTTTATTTTTTTTTTTTTTTCTCATACTTTAAATTGATGTAATCCAAATTTATGTAAATGGATAACATAAAAAGAAATTGAAATGTATTAAATTTCGAAAATATACGCACATAAAAAGGGATTTTTGAAACCGCATAGCAAAATTGAAAAATTATAAGTAATAAAAAAACATGTTTTTGAAAAAAATAAACAATTGTTTATAAATGGTTTGTTTTATGTATTATTATTATTTTGAAATAATGAATTTCTATTTTATAAATAAAACTAATTTTTATTATAGTGTTCACATTGACAGGTAATAATAATACAAACTAAAGCATAGTGTGTTCGCCCGCGTGTGTGTGTGTGTTGGTGTTGGTGTATTATTTAACTATAGATTTTTGTTTGTCTCGTGCCATGAAATGTATTTCTTAAAGGTTTTATAAAGAAATGTTTCAATACCTAAGATTACGGCAAATATAAAATATGTTGAAGGATATTTAAGGGTAGATATATATATTCAATCATTATATTTATATATAAATGGTATACAATAAGAATTTTAGATATATCTAATAAATATTTTGTTTTTAATTCGTTTAAGTCGTTCGTATTTTTTCTACATAAATGTTTAAATTACATATGCCGCAATAAAGCAGCTAACAACAAAAGCAGGTGCTAAATTATATCCCAACGTATATAAATTCTAAAAAGGTGTATAGCATTTTGGCAAATTAACTGAATTTTTTAAATATTTTTCTTAGAACATAATATCTATTTCATTATCCTTTTGCTCATAACACAACGGGGGTAGGTTTTAATGATCTATAGTTTAGATAAATACATTATAATTATACATATGTATATAATTACGAAATTATTTCTCACACATACACATACAACACTACATATATAATATAATGATGGGCATAAAAATGAATATACAATAGCTTGGAATAGTTTTGAAACTGTGGTGTTGGACGCTACTCAAAGAATAGCAATGTCCGTACACACACTCATAATATAAAACTCATTGGATTATAAAGAAACAATAACCATTTAACTTCGGATAATTACAGATCAATTTATAAAAAATTATATACAATATTTACCAAATTGATTGTATTGAATGTTTGGTAGAAATACCATAAGTTCATTTTGGAATACTATAGCCTATTGATTTGCTGATGTTGATGCTTATCATTCCATGGTAATGTTTGATTACGACTCAGTCAGTAATGCATTATCAGTTTTAAACGTTAACTGTTATACATATATGATTTCGTTGAACTCTTCTTGTTTCTCGTTATCGTACAATCAATAAAAATCAATAAATTACTACAAAACTACCAATAAAACGAATCGAAATAAAATTAAACACAATTAAAATTATTATATAAAAAATGAATAAATTCGATTTTCTAATGACGTACTAAATAATTTAATTAATAATATTATATTGGTGAGGTACTAAAACTAAAACTGCTAAAACATAATAGAATTTAATATTTTTCAATGATGGTATAATTTAGCAAATTAATATATTGACGTACAGACGACAGTGCATATGTGGGCACAAAAAGTACACAATACTGTGCTGTTACGTTCATTGTTGCACATTACCAAACAATTTATTACCACTGACCATCAAAGTCAAAAACAATAGCAATAAATTCTCCACATAGTTTTTTTTTTTTTTTTATTTGTTAAATGTCATTTTATTTAATTCTTCTTGTGGCATTCTTCATTACGCTTTGGTTTTTTCTTCGGTCTGGTTGCGCGTGAACATTTATGGTAAGCTATTTTCTCTTATAAATTCTATAAAAATATAAATAAATTAGTTCTAGTGCTTTATTAATGTTAATTGTTGATAAAAAAAGATTAAATTAATGATAAATTTTGGTAATTTTTAAATTATTTAATTGAAAGAAACCAAAAAAAAAATGCCTATTTTCTACGTGCGCATCGCAATGCGCTAACATAATTTATTAATATATCTTTCGTTTTGTTTTTGTAATCAAAATTCCATTGTATTTAACAACGAAGAAGTCTTTTTTTGTTTTTTTTTTAATTATTTATTGGGAGGGGGTTTTTTTTTTTATTTTTCTACGCACATCAGCGGTTAAATTTTCATTCTATGTGTAATTTGCGTTAAATTGTTTTTGGTTATGATAAAAAGAAATCACATGTTTTAAAATTTGTAAGTAATTTTTGTGGTTATTAATTTTAAAAATCTTCTATCTTCTATCATATTAAATAATATTTTGAACATTGAAATCAATACAGTACATACATTTTTAACTTATAATATTATAGTTTTATAAAAATAATTATGTATTTCCAATGCAATTTTTAAAAGAAAAATCAAATACCAATACATTATTTATAGACAAATTCGTCGTTTATATTAAAAATAAATTACCAACTAAAAAAAAAACAAAAACAAAACTACCACACTTTTGTTTTTTTTTTGTGTACTTATAATTGATTGATTTAATAAATGAATAAATATTATAAATAATTTTTAAACATTTATTATATTAAATTGATTTTTAAAAATATGTATATATAATTTACACATTTTTATAAAATGATCAAATATTCAGAAAGTTCTAGAAAAATTACAGTAAAAATTTTAATATGTGAAACCAATCGGTTTTTTTTTTCTTTTTTTTAACATAAAATACATACTCCCAGAACCAGTGCGGCATATATCCTAAAATAATATTGAATTGATAGTAAAATGCACATACATGTTTTTATAAAACAAATATCTTATTGAATTACCCATAAAATTTGCTAAATCAGTTTTGGTAATATACCATCAGGAGAGATTTAGAAGATTTTAGAAGGAATTCATTTTTTATAAAAATACAGCTGTTACATTTAGATATTATTCGTTTGGTCCAATTATATAATATATAATAATAATTTAATTATATTAACCTGTTTCTATTTTATCCACAATTTATATTATTCTAAAATATAGTTACTTGTTCGTTATTACTATCATGTAATCTAATTTACTTAAATATAATTTTTTATTAATTTCTACACAGGATTTTTTATTATATCATGCAAGACATGCGCTATAGTCACAAGATTCTATTGAAGGAATCTAAGATGAGATATACAACATTGATATCTATTTCATCCCACGAGATCGGCACTGCCGCAACACCATCAACTATAATGGTTACAGAAATTGAATCGGCCAGCAATCACGAAAATGAAGAGAACAATTCTGATCTACGCCGCTACCACCAAATGGATTTCAAGGCAAGTGTAGGGGCATAGAAGGTGATCGACCATCAATCATTGAATATAAATGCACAACACAACCAGACAAGAACAATAATATGGGGTGAGTGGCTTTAAAATGTTTAACTTTATTAAATGTATACAATATATTGAAAAAAAAACTATATGAACAATAATTTACTAAAAACATCATCAAATAAAATTATTCCATACGACATTATAATAGTAATTTTTACTGTGATATTTTCTATGTTGTGATTATTGGAGATGAAAATTTAGCCTTAAATATTTTTAAATGCTATCCAATATATAGTTTTAAAGTTTTTAACATAATTTCACAGATTCATTTTCTATTTCTTTGCCGGATGAAATGAATAAAAAATCATATTAAATAAAAATATTGCATGAAATTAATGAATCTATATTAAATAAATTACAATTTTTTGCCACAATCATTTCTTTGAGTTGTCAGCAACTTTTTTTATATAACAATGAAATGAGTAATTAATTATTAATTATTATTTTAAATGAATTTTTCAACACTTTTTTTTCTTTTTTTTTTAAATGATGACTTTGTTTATGCATAGAAAATATACTCATACAATTAATGTATACACAATTTCAATGAGAAAAACTGATATAATTATAGAATATATTAAAAAAAAAAAAAAAAACAAAACGTAAATAAATAAATAAACAAAATATAAAAAAATAAAAAGTTGATGAAAATGAAGGGAACAGGAAGTGAAAATAAATTAGCAAGAACAAAAAACTTATTCAACATTTTCACAATAGCACCCGCGGCTATCTTTTACTGTTGAGTATCCAAATTTTTCATAAACAAAAGGATGGTTTTCTTACAAAAAAAAAAATAAAAAAAAATAGGAAAAAAATAAATAATGTATTTACCCAAAATATAACGTAAAAAATGAAATCAAAAGGAGAAGATATTATGTTGTGTACAGGAATATGTATATATGATAATGATGGTCTTTTTAACACAACAACAACAACAATAACTGCATATATATAATACAAAAAAAAAAATAATTCATTCTTCAATGAAATTTATCTCGTGGGATACTGTGGAATATTACTTTGTTTTTTCGCCAACAAATAAGATAAAAAAAAAAAGAAGAGAATTGGGTTTTTTTTTTCTTTTATTTTAAATATTACAATAGAATATTTCACCAAAACGATCGAAAAAAGAATGTATTATGTTGAATATTATAAAATTGGAACAAATGGCGCGGGATGAGAATGGAATTATATGTTATATATTATCTATAGATATTCACATTACATATTATATTTATAGCCATAGAGATATGTTTTTAGTATAAGTATTATAGTATAGTATTTACGTATGGGCGCTGTGTGTGTATCGTAAAGAAACTGCCTTTGGCCAGTGTTTTGTTTTTTTTATATTATTATTATTATTATTATTATTATTTTGAACCAATAAGATTAATGAAAGATTAATACCTGCTTTAGACACTTGAAAGGTTCATTTTTAAATTGAAATTTGAAAACAATTTATAATGAAATGTTTTGTTTGTGCAAAAATGATTAATTTATACTCTCTCTGTTCTATATATTGTATATTCCACATAATATTACTAATATTATAATGTACAGGGTGTCGAAATAAGTAGTATTTAAATCCAAATGCATGGATGGCGTGTGCAGCTTAGTTAATTTAAATAATAAAATATTTCAATATGACCATATTCAAAGATTTGTCGTTTTATATTATTGATTTGTTCACAGAACTGTTAGCCAATTTGATGATCACAACAAATACAAAAAAACTTTGGATGTGTTAAATTGTGGCACCAATTCCGATAGACAATTACAGAATAATGTTGAAACAATATTCCAAAAAGAAAAAGCAATGCCTTTTCTTATTATTATAGAAGGTTTTTTTTTAATGACTCTCTCGTATTGACACAACTTGTGGCTAACCTATACACGTCCTATGCGTTTGGAATATACCTAATATGATACCCTGTATAAAAACCATATAGAATTGTTATATTAATATATACTCGTGCATTAAATTAAATGCGGAAAGGGAAGAATGGTCGTTTATATTATTTTCATTTTATTAATGTTTTGAATTTCTTTTCATGGAATTTAATGAAAAAATTATTTATTTTTAACATATTAGGTTTTTTTTTGCCTATTTTTTTGTTATATAAAATGATTTAATCCACTCTCTTACACTTCATATATTATCAAAATATTTGGAAATTAATAATAACGTCCGGTGTTGTTGTTATTGTTGTTGTTGATGTTGTGTGGTGCTTTGTTATTGATTAATGCTATATATATATATCATAAATTTAAAATTATTAAATTAGTTACACTTGAATATAAATGGATTTACTATAATTAGGATTACATACGTATCCTTAATACTATATATAGAATAATATATATACAATTCCATATGTACTTTCACTTTTATTATTGTTTTTAAAAGGCTATACAAATAAAAAGTCAGTTAACTTAAAAGATACCACCTTATGTCTATTGTGTTTTATAGTTATTCTAATGGAACTTTTGACATTGTATGGCTAGTATTCGAATAACGTGAACAAGGAGTCACCCAACTATTCCAATTAATTGATGTAAATTGTGATTTTATCTTTCGTTTTTAAATTTATTATATTTATGTCAGCGAAATAAAAATGCTAGCCATCGTAACTACTTTAAGAAATTTATAAGTATTCACTATTATTATTTAATTGAAGTAAATACGAATACTAATACTAATTAAAAATAGTTTTATGAACGTTTAACGATTACATAAATTAGATGAACATATTTAGCCTTTAAACCAAAAAAGGATATATAATTATTAGAAAATTTGTATTTCTAATATATAATTATATACTTTTTTTATGGTATACATTTTTTTAAGTTATGCCATTGAACTTATTATCTTGCTATATATCTCGTATATGAAATACAAATATATTTTATAGTTGTTTGATTTCCGTTGTTTGTTGGTTCACCACAAAAAATTTCATTATTTTATTTATAATTATATATATTTATTTTGTATTCACAAATTTATTGCAATATTATATATTATGGAGTTGAGTTTCTTATATCCACATACATACCATACCATACGGGTGACTTTATAATGTCCGTGCTGAGAACATCAAATAAATATACATCTAAATATATTATAAATTTGGTGGTATATATATAAATAAGAATTGAAATTGAATTGATTACTTCCGACATTTTCACCAATGGATATCTACCGAAAACAAAAAAAAAAATTAAATATATTATATACCAAAAATGAGAGGTGAAGTTACGTAAATCTTCATAATAACATATTTAAAGGTGCATATATATGCAATTTGAAACTATGTCATTACAAAATAATAATAAAAGTACTCAAATTTCAATTCCGCGTTTATATAATTTTGCATTTTTGTATATGTTTGTATTTTTGAATATAATCAAACACAACTGATTTTTTTTTTATTCATTCATTTTGGTCGAATCCTATATTTTTAAAAATGTATATATTTTTTGTCGTAATAGTTTTATGTGTATAACAATTTAGTTTTTACTGCTGTATGAATAGATCCCAGGTTGGTCTATTTAGTTAAAAAAAAAAAAAAAAAAGTCATTCATTTGATGGTTTCTCTGTGCGAGTATTCATTATTATTATTTATTTATTTATTTTTTTTTAGATAAATTATGAAATAAATAAATAAACAAAAAAAACTACTGATGTATTATGTGGTTTTACACACCGGAAATTATGTTTAAGTACATTTATATATATATTTTTTTATTATTAATAATTGTTGAAAATATCAAATTTCGCATAAAACTTTCACTTTTAATAGAAAAAAAGTATTTTTTAATAAGAGACTGTGTATTCCTTTCCTTTTTTTTTTATATATTTAAAGGACTATATAAATATTTGAATGGATTTACTTTTCATTTTTATATCTTCTTCCATATACAATATTTATAAAAAAAAGGACTACCAGAATAAAGGTAAACAAGGCGAATACACAATATTTGTAGTTGAATACTGGAGCAATGTCCTGTGAAAACACTTCGTTGGTGTGTGATCATCTTTTTGCATAACCATAGATTTAAAATTCCTATTTTTCCAGAATGAATATATTTTGTGGAGTCAATATATACCAAAATAATTATAAGTATAAATCGACTTAATAGTTATCTAGGGATAAAAATTTATTTCAAATGCCATTAAAAATAACGACAATTATATATATACGCTTAAAATTGATACTGTTTAGATTGTTTATTTTAAAAAAAATTAGCCCCCAACTTTAAATTATTTTGTTTATTTTTTATTTTAGTATATTTTTTCCTATACGGTGAACATGTGGCGGGGCACACGCATAACTTTATATTTTTAGTTTATTATTTTTTTCATTTTATTTAACTGAAAATTTTCCTGTAGACATACTTTTTTTTTTTTTTCTTAAACTAAAGAATAATATTATGAAAATAGACGTATTTTGTTCTTATTCCAATTGTAAATCTTAATTTTCGTGTAAATATAGAAGACACAAAAGGTGATTTATCTTTTTTTTATTTATGTATTTGGTTAAAAAAAGAAGTAAAAATAAAAAATCTTCTGTTGAAGATGAATAAATTGAGGAATTTTTTTTTTTTCTTTCCATTTTAAAATAACCTTTGAACTATATTTTTTATGCGGTTGATGAAAATTTAGAAAATATAAAACTAAATGTAATTTCCATATGTTTTATTTTTTTAAGTTACTCATTAAATTATTATAATGAAAAAAAATATATTCAATTCAATGTATGTTAAATGTGTAAGTGTTAAATCTGAAAAAACTAAAAACTAAACTTGTTTTAGTATATATTTTAGAATAATTAATATATATTGAAATGGATTCTTAATCTGTTTTTTAATAAACTGCACGTAACATTTTCGTATCGGTGGGTATAACTAAATAAACAGCAATTTATTGAATCGGTTAAGTTATAGAAAATAAAATATCCTGATCTTATGAAAAATGTACACATTAATTTTTTATATATTGCATTATTTTCCTAAATGGAAGATTTAACAGAAGTTATAGAGAGAGTTCATGTGGGTACAACAAACGCTATTCATATGAATATTTCTATAATTAAACTAAAAAATAGATGCCGGGAATATAAATTGGAATCTTTTCTTATATATTTGTAATACCATTTTCGTCAAATGAGATATTTTTCCTAGTAATGTTATGAGTATATAAATAAATAAATAAATCTATACTATAGTTATTTCTATATTTACTTATATAGATAATGCACAAGAGTAGTATCCTTTATTTATTTATTTATTTTATATATTACATTCATATATCCCCATTCATATATATTTATTACAAAACATATCAATATAAAAAAATCCTTTATAAAAATGTAGTACAAAAACAATCTAATAATATATCATATTTTATATCTGTATATTCGTTCGGCTGCCTGTATGTACGTCTTTGGCCACATATATATTTATATTCACTTATACTAAGCTCACATTTGTTATATAGAAATATATATAGACAATATATATATTTATAGAGGTACCACAAAAATCTCATTCCTATTTATAAATTATATAGAATTTTAACCCTTTTTTGCTCCGCCTATTCAACTAGAATACCATTACTATTGGTTCTAAATTGTCTATAAACATTATAGAGTTTCAACAAACATTCATTTTTTTTTGCTACTCTTCACTTCATTGATGTTCATATTTTATTGCTTTTCATTCTTCTTTGTAAAAGTAGTAAAAGTACCGAAAGGCTTTTATACCCTTTTTTTTTTTTATTTGTAAAAGTATATAACATCATTTATAGTATTTTACTTATGAGTTTGAAAAGGATATTATACGCATATATACTTACACACATATATATATATATATATATATAAGGATGAAGGATTTAGTTATATATATATGGAAGAAATGAAAATGTTCACTTTGAGTTTTGTTGACGCTTTTACTTTCTCTATATATCCTTTTTTTTTTATATATTGTATATAAGCTATTCAGTTCGTATATATAATGCTGTATATCATTATATACTTGATGAACACATACACATCGTTATATATATATATATATACATTCAAACATATATATGTAGATATAAATAAGAGGAAAAAAAAGGGTTATTGGTTTGAGTATTGTACGAGGACGAAAAAAAAAAAAGTGGTAAAGGATAATAATTTTATTTCTGTGTGTTTTGAAAGTGTGTGTGTGTGTGTATATAGAATTGTTTGGTGTATTGAGTTGTATGAATGTATATAAAATAGTGTATTGTGAGTGTTGGATGAACTTGTAGTGAAGAGAAAAATGTAATTCGTATATAATCAATATTATAAAGAATATTATAAAAATTACAGTCCATTCATACATTGAATAATATAGTTTTAAATATTTTTTGGTTATATACTTAAAAACTAAAAACTATGTTTAATATTTATTAGACTAATTAGGCTATTACATAATTTAATATTCCAATGTTTTGCTACATTTTTTTCATTAACACATACACAAATACGAATTATTTATTATAGAGTATTTTGTTTAGGCATTCGGAAAGCCATTAATAAATTTATATCTTTTATATACAGTTTTTATGTGGTGGTCTATCTTATACGTTTTTACATCGCACAGAATTTTTATACTTATTTTTTTAGTCTCCTGTTTTGAAAGAATTCATAATTCAATAATTCAATTTTATAATTGTTAATGAGTTTTTAGTGTTATAGAAATATTCAAAATAAAAAAAAAAATACTTTTGAAATAAATAATTTGTATTTTAAAAGTATTTCTATTTTTACACAAATATAACTAACGAATATACGTCATTATTTATGGTATACATAAATGTAAGAACGTTCAAAAACTGTGCTCTATAGACATACAAATAACATAATGGACAAAAGAATCATTTAAATTAAAGTTAAAATTGAAAGCAATACTACATGTGTTTTTTCAGATAATTTATTTTTGTAATATATTTGTGTCTATTACTTGTCAAATTGTTTATACATTCATTATCGACATCAGTAATAATAATAAAATATATATATATTAACAGACAATATATATAGTTTAATTTCCTAAATAGCAATCGAAAATCACTACGAAATAAATTTTAATCTATATTATATATTTTTTCTTTTATAAATAAAAATTGATGCCGGAGCATTTATAGTTTGCGATATGATTTGTATATGGGACATTTATATATATATATATCGTATCGAAAATGTAATTCCATCATTATCACATGTATGCGATGTTTTTGAATACACGTGTATTCGTATCATATATATTGTATATATATGTATAGCTAGATCTTATGTACTATATATGGACATTGAATGACTGTTCATTGAAGACTTGAAAGTCATTATATCCTTGTTATATATATATATATATATTTGTGCATGCATAGGCCATCATCATCATATTTATTCCTTTTTTTATATTTTATATATATATTAATAGTATTTTTGTAATACATAATATTATTATTATTATATTTATATATTATTTGTGTCTATATATATATATGAATCCATAAACTAATCCATCATCTGATTGATTTGACCAAATATAAAAATAATATAGTAAATATATAATGTATATATTTGTATGTTTTTAGTAAAGAAATGATGGAAAGAAAAACATCCTTTTAAATATTGTATTTTGTGTGTGTGTGTGTGTACTATTACTCGCCAAACGAAAATACACATTTCAAAGGAAATATATATATATAATTTGATCCTCATTCTACTGTTGTATTGCGGTATAAGATATAATATAAAAGACATGACACATTGCAATATATATATATAAATATATAGATAGATAGATGAATGTCCATTCTATACTGATTAAGATGTATAGTTATTATTACATTCGATTTCTATATGTGGATCTATATATATAGTGTATGTAAACTCAATCGTATATGATATTTCCTTATTATTGTAGACTTATATATAATATGAAATACATAATAATAATATGCTATTATAAAGGAGCAAAAAAAAAAACCTATATAATATTCGCATAATATAAATAAAAAAAAAATAAAATATATTTACAATTTCAAAGGTATAAATGATTGATAATGAATGAATTTATAATATTTTAAAAATCCAAATATAATCAATGGATTGTATTTTATTTTTTTATTTATATAATAATGCGTTATAAAAACATATACAAAATATTAAATATTATTTGTATATTCAATAAAAATATGAATGAACTTTTGATTGAATAATAATAAAACCCTTTTTTTTTGGTCCTTTATCTGTTTCGGCAAAGAAAATTTTAACTATGGCACATAAATGTATAATGAATAGAATAATGTTTTTTTCTATAAATAATTTATAGAAGTATTTCTACAAACAATATCGTGTCATCAATTTTAACATTTTGAAGACGGTATGTGATGAATAGCATATACCCCCAATTCTTGCATATTTTGTTAAAATTTTATAAATAAAAAATGATAATTTCGAAAACCAATTATACCATTAATTTAATCGGATACATTATTAAAGATTTATTAACATATATAAAGCGTATGATATGCTTGAAAAGCATTCCCCTTATGGAGAGATACTAAACAAAATTTACAAATATATCGAATTTCGCCACTCTTGTTGTTTGCCACTTTACATACAAGACATGTCTTACATGGATACTTTTTTTTTTCCCGCTATCGACAATTTTCTCTAAAACATGTAGTCACATATTACCAGATAATCGTCCTGGTGGATCGTAAAAAGAAGCATGCATGTTAGGAGTAGACGTTCCACGGTTGAATAACATCTGCTACATCTTCTTCTACTTCAGTATCATCACTAACCCATTTTTTGTACTACTTGCAGTAAAAATTGTTTTATATTTTACCCTTTCTTTATCGTTTAACTTGTTGTATACTGTGAAAGAATTGAACCGAGCATAATTTATCTACATCATTGGTTGATATGTTAAAAAACGTGAAAAAAAAACGTCAGCCGTATCCAAGGGGTTGGAAAAAAAACGTGAACCGTCTTCAATGTGTTAATATTATTCCAGATATGACAGACTAAAATTTTAATGCAATGAAATATTATTAGTTATTTATAAAATATAAAAAATTGTGACCTATCCGAATTTATTATATTTAAATTATTTAATTATTTCTCTATATAGAAATCTTTATTGAGCATACATTTAATAAAACCATGCCGTATCGTAGGAGGACGTATCTTATATATAAATATATTGTATTTGATAATATTTAATGTAAAATTCAAATATAATTTTCTATTATATTTAAAGTGTGTCTACACCCATATATAAAACTCTATATTCATTCTGATCGTCATTCACTTATTAACACATATCTATAAAATATAATAAATATTATAACATAAAAATGAACGGAGTAGTCAGTATATTAGATATAGACGGATTCTGAAATGTCCATTTCGTTGTTGTTCCGCTTCTTCTTCTTGTGTATGTTTTGTCTTGTGTAAATAAATTTATGATGAAATAATATACATCATTACAAATAATAATATAGCCCTCTAATTCTATAATATATTATAATATAAGCATAAATAAATGTTGTACTCTAAAACTATTTATATATATCTGCACCGAAAAAAAAAGTACAACGAGCCATCAATTAATCGGCTGTACTTTTGTTTTTTTTTGTTTTTTTTTGGGCGTGTTGCGTGTTTCTTAATTACAATTACACAGTAGTATATATTTAGAAATAGAATAACTATACCATATATTGTATAACTAACATGCATAGCATTTAGTATTGCTTAGAGAAATTTTTTTTTGGAAATATGAATGTGTATTATATGATATATGTGTATGGTTAAAACATAAACAGGACGATTATATAATAAGGATATATAACTACAAATATATTGTATATATTTGGAGAGTGTATAATTTTTTTTTTTTCGTGTGGCCATATAATGTATATTATAAATAGGTTTTACTAGGTAGGGTTTGTTTGAATAACAATAGATTATGAATGGAAGGGTGGACAATATTATATGATAAATATAGTATATAGTTAAATATATAGCAACTCATTCCTTGTCTCTACAAAGTTATATATTCTTGTTTTATTTATTATTCAAAAATTGTGTGACAGTGAAACATCCCGAAATTGAATATATTTTCTATACTGTATTTGTATTTATAAGTATATTTTTAAATATTTTGATGATATATCGAAACAGACAAACTTATGAGGAGTGCCGCCGCATCCATCTATGGTGTATACTATGTGAAGTACTATGCCAATATGTAGATGTGAATATTTATTAATTCATTCCACGCTTCATCATCATCAACCTGTATTACTTCAAATTTATCATGTAGCATTTATTAAACATATGAATTACTTTCAATTTGATCCAACAATTGTAAATAAATGTGGTAATTCATCAGTCAAATAATAAATATGGAAAATGTTAATACAATGAATAGATCAGAACTTAACCACTGCACCATATATGTGGTACTAAATTTTACTTAATTACTTTTCATATAATAATTCAGACACCATTTTCCAATTAACCATTGCTCAGTGTTTGTTTTCCGGCGGGTGATGTTTTACTGTATATACAATTCACATTTACTTATAAAATATATTATAAATAAATATATAGAAAAATTAAATGCAATGAGAATATTTTGAAATGAAAAATGGACATCAAATTAGTCTTAGCCGAGAAAATATATATATATTATTATTCATTTAATTTATAGTTTACAGAACAAGCAGGAAATATATATAATATGACGGCGCACTCTGTAGGGGGTTTTCTCTTATTACACAGTGGACAAATTAACAATTTATATGAATATTTTAAATGTGTGTATTTATGCGAGAGGTTTTTTATTTGCTTTTTATTTTACATTATATTACTTAACAAATCTAATTTACAATAATTTCATTCATTGTTGAAATCTTTTTCAAGTATAATTAATTGCTTTTAATAAAAATAATAATAATGGAAATAATAATGGAAATAATGAAATATTATTTGTATATTATAATTTTACAAAAATATAATTTAAATACGGCCAAAATAACAAAAAAATGGAATCATATTTTTTAAAATAAAAGCTATAATATTATCATGTAAATAGAAAATTATACATACAATGATTTAATAGATTCAATTTAGTGTTGTTGAGCTTTGAAATTTATAGTTGATGTTGATTTTTAACAGAATAATTATGAAAATAAATTTAGAAACATATTACTCTTGCTATACTACTAAACTTATAATTCCATTTGGTGGTTAAACGTTTATAGTAAACCGTGAAAAGCGTATAAGAAACATTATGCTTTAAAACATTTGCAGTGGCGCAACGCCTATAAAAAACAAAGTAAATTTCCTTTAATTTTGCATATAATAAAAAAAAATTAAATATATTGTAGAAAATATTAGCTGACGTATATTCTTTTTATTAAGATCACAAATGATACTCGTCTCTATATATATCCATCAATTAATTTCTATAACATATAATACTTTTTCCATACACAATATATATATATCAATTGGTTAATATGACCAGCATATGCTGCAGTAGAGAAAAAAAAACCATAAACTATGTATTATTATAATTATATTATTACTTATAATTTAATGTTATTTTAAATGAATACACATAATGTATTTTATGTGCGGGAGTATTATAAATAATATTTCTAGAGTTATATATATTGTATGTAATGGGCGGTGTGTGGCAGAACAAGATGTAAATAATTGCTTGATAAACTTATACATAATTTAATTTATTAAATAGAAAAACAAAAAATAGTATAAAATAAATAAACCATCTCACCAGAGTTAGTTCTTACCACAACCCTATGTCAATTGTTTATTTCCATTTATTATATAAACTCTAATCTATTGTAAATATATATATACCGACCGCAGCATAACGATACACACAAATAATTGTATAATATTAAGTATATTTAAATGCAATGATAACAATCAGGGCCGGTGCCAATTGGTTTTTTGTTTTTTTTTTGTTTTAGTCTTTATACAATAATTAATTATTCAAAATATTCGTGTGTAAATATAATTTGACACAACCACACACTTACCTCAATTTATTTATGTATGTATGGATTTGAAAGATTAATTAGAGAAAAGTATATAGTATACATTGAAGTAATACAAAAAAGGATCAATTCGTATAGTACAATATTATATATGAAGAAAAAAAACTGACACTGTCATATATTTGAATGTTCTCTATATCTGTAATTTATATTATTAATATATATATTTATATTGTAAGTCATAGTATGATATAGAAAAATTCGATCCGGTCTCTGCAATAATACTTGTCGTATAAAAAATATATTGTACAAATGACTGAATATGAATGAATTTAACCTTCTTTACAATATTTACATTTGTACCATATATGCGTAAGGAAATATGTTCATTAATATATATGATTAAGTATATTTACAATATAATAGTGTATTATAATATAAACATTTCTATGCACACCTCATCAACATACCTATAAATCGATTAATCATTTCCTATGGCCATACATGTGTGTTACACTTTCTTGTTATATGTATAATAATGTCCTGCCTGGCATGAAATTGTTAAAAAAAGAATTGTTAAAATATGTGTATTGAATGCGATTTTTACATCATCTTTCTATAAAAAATTTAATAGAGATAAATAAATAAAATAGAATTTTTTTCATTCGAAAATAATATTCATTTTACAAATAAAAAATAATGTTTATAGAAATTGCATTTGTCATTTGAATTTGAATTCCATTTTTTTTATAGTTTACAATTGATTTTCATCAATACGCGTGCATGTAATTATTAAAACCATAAATTTATTATTAATAGATTATGTCGGTGCATAGTTTTTTTGTAGTAAAAATGCGATACACACTTAAGTTGGGTCCCTGTAAAATTGTCTGTAATGCAAAAAAAACTCATGTGTTTGGTGCACAATTTCAAATGGACTTGAAGACAACCTATATATTGAATAATTGTATTTATTAATGAAATCACAAAATTTATAATCGAATTGAAATGTATGGAAATAGAATAAATATATTAATTTCTAACGTTGAAGTGAGCAAAGTGAGTTCTGCTCGTTTTGTATATTTTTTAATATTAATTTCTTTCTGTTGGAAATCAATGAAATTAACGAAATGTTAATTCATATCAACCACAAAAAATTATAATATAGAATTGCCTATGCATTTTTATGAATGCGATTAATAAAATTTTCTGTTTCTTTTTAAATATACACATTATTTCGAATTCATTAGACACACAAGTTTTTAATATTGCGTGTTCAAAATTCATTATCCTTTTTTTTTCCGAAAATTTAATCTTAAAACTATACACAAAAAAATATAGCAGAAGCAGAAGAAAGGCGTGGTGTGGTTGTATAAATATAAATGTTATATATTTATTTTATTTTCGAAATTGAAAAAGGGTTATGTTTTTGTAATCGACTATATTTATAAAATTCATATAGAAAAGGCTCTCATCCTAAGTAATATATTTTATTCAAAATAAAATGGAGTTTACAATATTTAAAAAAAATAAAAAAATAAATAAAAAAAGGAATAAAAATATCAAATTGATTGCTCATTCATAGTATAAAAAAAAAAATTTTAAATATTTTTTTAATGTGCATTTTTTCTATTTGTTAAATTGAAGTAATAAATTTTCATTTTCAAATATTTTTTATTTGTTAAATTTATAACAATGAAATGAATGAACCTTTTTCTGTGTAGAGAAAGTATAGAAAGTTGACAAAATATTGTTAAAAGAGATAAATCAAAATCAAGAAAAAGTGTCAAGTTAATAGTTTTTTTTTTCGTGTTATTATAATTATTGTATTTATATTTTTTAAATTTATGTGAATTGCGTACATAATTGGAATTCATAACAATAATAATATATGGACATAAAAAAAAATTTATTTGACGCGCCAAAGTATGTTTGTGTTGCAATTTCCTTAAAATCCTTTTACCCAATCATATTGTTTTTTGTTGTATACTTTCGTTATCCATTCATTGAAATTCTTTTCAATTTTAAAATAAGATATTTTCTATGGATTTTTGTGTGTTAGAAATTTCTAGAAATTTGTTTTATTTGCTTAAAATTTATATTATTTATATAAAAAAATTGGTAATTGTTAGTATCATAAAAATTTCTTCTCATTAGAATTATTCAATTCAAATTCTATTCTATAATTTAATCGGTTTTCTTTACAGAGATTAACTATGTGTGGACACCCAACACCACAATATATGTATTAATCACTCAATTACTTTCACAAAATGTTATTAATTATTTTGTATGCTTTTTATTATCGAATTAATCTTATTACCAGGTATAGGAGTATGAAATGAGCCTTTTTTAAAGGAAGTAAAACACATTATTTATAATAGAAAAATCAAAAATATTTTATTCAAAATAACTTCCATTGCTTTCTACACATTTTAACCATCTTTCAGGCAATTTTCGTGTACCACGTCGAAAAAATGGTGTTGCTTTGGACGAAAACCATTCAGATAGCCAATTTTCAACTTCTTCAGATGTTTTGAAGTGCTGTTCTTACAAAACATGTCCCATCGATGAAAACAAATGGTAGTCCGAAGGAGCCAAGTCTGGTGAATAAGGCGGGTGTGGTAACAGCTCCCATCCAAGCGACTTTATCGTATCCTGAACTGGTTTTGCTTTGTGTGCTGGTGCATTATCATATTGCAAAATTACCTTAACAGATTTTTTCTTTCTTTCTGTCCATTCTGGTCGGTTATCTAATAATGCATGGTTTAAATCGATTATTTGTTGTTGGTAGCGAACTGATCCCACCAAACACAAAGCATTCTCTTCTTACCGAATCGTTTTGGTTTTGTAGTCGATGTTGCTGCTTTACCTGGTGTAATCCATGATTTTTTGCGTTTAGGATTCTCAAAATATATCCACTTTTCATCACCAGTCACGATTCGATGCAAAAAAGACTTCCGTTTTGTATTGTTGAAGGTGCAATTCACAAATGGTTTTTCGATTTTCTTGTTGCCTTTCATGTCAATTCATATGGAACCCATTTTCCACACTTTTGAATCTTTCCCATTGCTTTTAAACGATTAGAAATTTGTTTTTTGATCTACATTTAAGGCTTCTGCAAATTGTTTTTGAGTTTGTGTATCATCTTCGTCCAACAATGCTTGTAATTCACTGTCTTCAAACTTTTTTGGTGGTCTTCCACGTTCTTCATTTCTCAAATCAAAATCTTTGTCACTAAATTGTTGAAATCATCTTTTGCATGTTGCTAATGATAGAGCATGATCACCAAAAGCTTCTACAAACATTCGTTGAGATTCAGCTGCGTTTTTCTTTAAATGATAACAAAAAACTAATGATACCCGCAAATCGTTTGTTGAAGGCACAAAATTAGACATTTTTAACACGATAAAATTTTATGTTGTTTTGTATTACAAATGGAATTTACAACACTGAAAGTTGTTGACAGATGTCAAAACAATAAAAAAAACATCGCATTACAGCTCTTTCACAATTACTAATATAAGTACAGCCATTTATCACTTCATACTCCTATACCTGGTAAATAGATGGTCATGGACCATGGGATGTGATGTGTGTAATTGTAAAATCTTTGAAATCTCATATACCATATTTTCAAAGATATTCACTTTTCGATTTCATAAATGAATAAATGATAATTCAAATTGCATCATAATTGCGGAACATTTAAAAGCTGCTCGTTGATGGTAATGTAAATTAATTATTATTTTATTTACTTTTTCATGCAAACCCATAGTTAAATATATAACCCTTAATGTCAAACTATATCTTAATATACAATATTTGTTGTTTACCATTTAGATAATATATAATGAGTTATACATTTCAGCGGTAAATCATTAAGAGAAAATTAACTATTTACAGATAAAATTTTAGATATCTAAAATCAATAAATATATTAGGTTTATTTGTCAAACATCATATACTGAATGAAGGTATATATTAATCTAAACCAAAATGTTTACATAAAAAAAATAAAACTAAAATATCGGAGTAAATTATAAAAGTAGAAAGACTTATCTTTGGTCATATCTTGTGATAAAAATAACAAATAAACTTATGTATTCAAAAACGTTTTTATTTTTTTTTTATGCGTTTATATGCAAAATGTTATAATTTTTCAGATGCATAAAAATTATTACCAAAACCAAAAAAAAAAAGGTAAACGACCCTCTTTCACAAAGATAACCCAAAGGAATATATATTGTTTAGTGTAAAGTAAAAAATATATATATAAATATTTGCATAGTTTAAATATTAATATGAAATATTTATTGTTAAATATTAGATTTTGTGTTTATGTTACAATAATCATCATATCTTAAATCTAATATTTATTTATTCACATATATTAAGTATATGTGGAAACCGCAAATATATCATATACTCATTATATACAGCTGCATCCTTTTACATTTTGATACTTTATTGTAATTTATGAATATATTTATATAACAAATATATTACATAATTTTTGGTTATATCTCCCATTAACTTGTTATGTGACGAGAAATGTACGGAAGAAAATGTATTGAATCAGCTGGGAGTGATCAGCAAAAAATTGTATGTGCAAACAATTTTCATATTTTCAAAGGTATATTTAATGTTACAATTAGATTTTTCATATAGAAGCAGTATGCGTGGAGCATCGGAATTATTACATACTTTATGAATTTATGCAGGTACTATTTGTTGACGAATAGTTAATTCAAAATAAAATAAAATAAAAACAATAGAAATACTTTCTAAAATCTAAAACATGGTGACTATATATTAATTTTCTTGAATGTAAATGCATGTGTGGGTTAAAAAACATTGCTTCAAAACCATAGCGCAAATTTCAATGCAACAGGTACAAAATAATATTGTTAAAATAAACCGATTTCAGTTTTTTCTCTATTTTTTTTTCTATATTCTTTAAAAGCCGCCTTTCTATTGTTACAATTTTAAACCCTTTTTTTTCTTTTTTTTCTTTTTTCTCCTTTCTTTACTCAACACAAAAATAATATCTGTTATTGTGTAAAGAAAAGGTTAAAATCCTATTATTATTATTATTTCAATATCAATATCTATAAAATAGTGCTAAATTATGTGACTATAAATAAAATTGGTAAATAAGTGTTATTTTCAAATTACACAAAAAAAATAAATGTCCTTTTTGCCGAATGTGTGTCGGTAGCGCTAAACTCAAATAATATTGATTAGTTTTGGTTATATAGTATAAGCCTTTATTATTATATTTGTAATACCATAATTTATAGTTATAGGGTTATAATCGAAAAGAATGTATAGTCGCATATAAAAGAAATTGTCTTCAAATAATTTTAAAATAACTTTTTGTTATATAATTGTTTGGGTAATAAATTTCTCAATCCAAAAAAAAAAAATGTATATAAGAAAAAATTTGTGAATTCTTAAATTCGGTTATAATCTTAATTTATTGCATATGTGATAAAAGAAAGAAAAATAAAAAAGGATGCAACATTTATAAATAAATCCATATAATATTGACTATTAAGGGTTTTCTTTGATAATGGTATGTATTTAGTAATAAAATGGAATAAGTGTCTTTAACACAATAAAATCACCACTTTAAATTATTAAATCTGAACATGAAGACATTTGAAGAATAGTGTATATTGAATGTTAATAAGAGTTTGTGGTAGTATTTTATAGGTGAAAAAACACCTAAAATATATGAAAAGTGACCAAATTGTTAAAGCGTCGTATTACAATTGATAACAATACGCAGTCAATATATAACCGTAAGTCATGTGTGAATATGTGAACATTATAATAACAAACATTGTGTGGGATGAAGAATATATCGAAATTAAATTCTGTTACTGTATTTGGTATATTTGGAAAAAATTATAATAATTTAAAATTTAAAAAAACATACAAAATACAAAAGATGTGCGTGTGTGCGTATTATAATGAATAATTGTCATAAAAACTGTCAATTTTTAATGTTCTTATTTATTTATATTATAATGTATATTTCTTTTTTTTTTAAATTCTGTAAAATCCTTTTTCTATTTATTATCCTTTTTTTTCGAATATTACATATTTTTTAGTATATAATTAAATTAAAATTCATTTGTAAACACGTTTCAATTGTTATACTATACAGAACAGAACGATATTATCGATCGCTTAACGATATAATTTCTTTAAAATATACAATCAAAATTGGTCATAAATTCTAATAAAATATATGTAATCCAAAAATAAAAGATCCGTAATATAAATGCGATAAAGATTTATTAATTTGGTATCCATAAAATGCGGCTTGCTCTATATATATTTATAAAAAACATTTCTTAATATGAAATACTTGTTTTGTGTGGATTTTGTGTCGTATATTATAACGAGATATGATGTTATATTTTATAAAAATGCATTTCCATTGTTGTTCAAATGTTACCGAATTTTCTGTTTGTCTGGTGTCAGTGTGTATGTTGCAGGAATATGTTGGCTTCATATGGCTGTTATAATCGCATTTATACTCTCCCATATATATATAAAATGTAATGTAATAAAAACACAAAAAAATAAATGTGTGTTTCAATTTAAAATATTTATTTGTATGATGTGTATTTATGATAGAGGATATTAAATGAAAATATAAAAATAATACGACAATAAGGTGACAACAGTAATCCTTAACAAGATTACTCAATAATAATATTGTGTGTGTGTGTGTGTGTGTGTTGCATTTTAACGTTATTAAAATATAAATCTTTAATTCTATTGCGATAACACGTTTTTCGCATTTTTATATCGCACCTATAAAAATGTTTATATATTTATTTTAATTTTGGTTTTCTTCATATATCCTTTTTGCAATTATCACTATTTATAGAAATACATATGTTTTATAATTATATTATAAAAACAAACAAATATAGTTTTTAATTCATAAAATTCCCATTAAATTTGAGTGTAGTTTTATCTGGTACTGGTATTTTCATTAGGTGTTATTATTTAAAACATTAGATATAGATTTATACTTGTTGGATGCGTCGTCTAGATATTTAAAAACGTGATAGATTTGGTTTTCTACATAAAATTCATAAAGGTTTTTACCAATTTATTTTTTATATATATTTTTATTATTAGAACATTGTGAGAAAATAAATATTGGCATTTAGAGCCATTTATTTGAAGAGATATACCAACAATAATAAATTGACATAATGTACAACAAATCTAACTAGACGAATACATAACTTTTGAAAATACATATCGTAGTAGTAGTTGTATCGTAGTTAACACAAAACAGTAAGATATATATAAAAATGAATGAATGATTATTACAATAATATATTTACAATGAAATATGATATTACAAGTCCGGTTCTATTGAAATATCTACTCAAATATCCTTATTATATATTTTGATTCTTCTATAATAATTTTACTTTTTATACTATTTATTTTGTTGGTTTTACTTGTTATATATAAAAAAAAAGAATTCAATTACAAATGTATTGTAAATGTTAATGTTGCAGTGAACATAAAATTTTTTTTTTTATTTTCT
The DNA here is from genome assembly GCA_910594885.2 of Bibio marci. NCBI lineage: Eukaryota > Metazoa > Arthropoda > Insecta > Diptera > Bibionidae > Bibio > Bibio marci. Next base: position 43,948,707 of record OU343118.1, read on the forward strand.
TTATAACAAATTTTTCATTGTTATTTTTATATGGTATTTAAAAAGGACTAAATTATTATATAATAATATAAGTAACAATAATACTTTTACATATCAACGATGTTACCTGGGTGTCTTTTGTTGTAACTACAAGCTATATTTAACCCTCATGTGCGCAAAAGCTTTCGCTGATTTGAACGTTATCAAATGGAGAAAGGAGTTGTAGCAATCATTTCTAATAAGTTTACACTTGGGTCGTATAGACATTACGAATCTGGCTATTATTTACTTTGCAAAGTCGTGCATAGAATTTTTAAAGTTTATACACATTTTTTTAACTGATTATATTATAAATTGTGTGATAGAAAAATTGTATAATTTGATTAATCTCATTATGTTATACATTTAATCAAAGGAGTTTTATATAGAACGTTCTCGTGTATATATATATATACACCCAAATCACACTTATATAAATTCATCATCTGCGCATTATGCGAAACTGAAGTGGTAATATTATTCTCGCGGGAACGCCTGTACGCATTTTTTTGGTTTTTTGGTTTTTTTTTTTTCCTCCACATTAAAAACGATAATCATTTATCATTTTATCCATTTCAAAATTTATAATAAAAAATAAACGTAATAATAAAATAACACAGAGTTCATTAACATTAAATATGAAATGTCTTGAAACCCAATAAGTTATATAAAAAGAATTGAAAAAATCGAAAAATTATATCATGACTTTTCAAATTAAAAGAGTTGAATTAATTCAAGTGCACGTGCAATTTTCAATTCATCATTTATATGATTCTTTTCTTACACAAAATATAATGAATGATTTTCAATTCAAAATCATAATTCCATAATTTCATATTTTTCTATTATTATTATTATTATTATTCAATGTACTCGTCTTGTATCCTATACATAACTTTTACAACGCATTGCATATACGAGTATTTTTAGTATATTATGAATTGCAATAATTTATCTTACAGTGATAATTCGATAATTTGGATATCATCATATGGGTCTAATATAATTAGTATGTTTAGTATAATGTTTGGTTTAAGTATAATTTGATGTATAATATCCAAAAATAGTACAATAAAAAGAGTAAATAAAAACTAATAAACCGACGGATGAAAATCAGTACGACAATCCAAAGAAGTCTATTAGAATCCAAAATTTATATAGTAAATTATTTTTTGTCTTCCAAATTATCGAGTTATCACTGTAATAAGTTCATTTAACTATATAGATATTTTTTCTATTATGTGAACGATCATATATATTATTTATTGATTGCGATTAATCGAAACGAATTATAAAAATATAAAATGTCACAAAAATTGTCACGTTTAGTAATTATTATTATTATTATTTATTGATTTTCACCCACAAAAAATCCTATATAATTTTGATAACATATAAAAGGAATATTTCTTATTCCCTAGAGTTGGTTTTTTAATATATGGATATGGAATTATCGTTTTAATCGTTTAGCGAAGAATGATGATACCATAGATTTACCTCTACAGTTTTGTGGTTATTCAAATTAGAAGTAAACTGTTTTGTATATAGCAAGGACATTTAATGAAGTTATATTTGGGTGCCACCGCCAATCTCTTATTGTCTATGATAATGATAATGAATTGTATATAAAAAGTATAATCTTTACCATTGAGTAGAATTTCTGTACAAATATAATCTTAAATTTCGTTATAAAAATAATTCTTTTTTGGATTAGGTACTAAATCGTATAAAAATATTTTTGTCATTGCATTTTCTAATAGTTTTTATAAAATTATTTGACATATTTTTTATTCGAAGTCCTTTCTATTATTCTTAAATATATATAATTCATTGTACACCACCATCCACATCCCACATATATCTTATTTATACTCATATTCACGATATACTCAACTTAATTTTTTGTGAATTAGATAATTTCAAATTTTAACTATATTAAATCTTCTTACACATATTTTCACTAAATTCAAAGAAATTCTATCCAATTTTTTTTTTAATTTACTCATCATTTATTGCTCTGGTTTTGTACACATTTTTTTATTTCTTTTTATAATTTTTTCAAACCCATACCCATTCTTTGTTTAGTTTTTTTCATCCAAAAAAAAAAACGCACAATACATTTGCATTGAATATAAATACACGTGTAATAAAAAAAGAAATAATCACATCGGTCAGTTTTTATAATAATACATTCGACATGAAATTATCTTTCTATATTATTTCTTGATTGATTATTTCTAGTTTATGTTATTTTTATGTAGACCACACACACAAACACAGGTAGATGATGATGGTAAACGATGGGTAAGTGAAAGTACATAAATACATATGTATATGGAGGCAAAGATATATGTATATTTGGAAATGGATAGCTGTGTACCAAATACAGTAATGTTAAAACAATGGAAATAGATTTGGCTTGGCCACGTAACACATATGTGTGCCAAAAAAAAAAATAAATATGTTTTCAGAAGTAGCGATTGAGATTCTTAGGCCAGTGTTGGCAACATGAGAACGAGCAATACAATTACTTGGTCCGTTGGTTCATTCTGGTTGCTTTGCAATTCAATTATTTGTTGTTTGTATAGCGGTAATAGTCAGTAATAGTTTGACCACCAATTCTTAATATACCATACCCATTTTAAATTGTAATATTAATTTTTTTTGTGTGGCATTTTCAATATTACAATATATTTTATGATTCTCATTTCGAATGGTTTTATTATCAATTTATAAATTAAATAAAAAATCATATTTTTTATATGGTAATCTTACAATAATAAATTTATATTTATATCGTACATGTATTGCCATTTAATTTAATTAAAATATTTATAATTTATGCGATAATTGTTTTTTTTGTGATATATATGCGTACAATTTAAAGAGTGCAATTGCAATATGTTATTTTATTATACAAAATACAAATATGTGTATAAAAATTATTACATACTTATTATTTATCATTTTTATATATACAATAATTAAATAATTTTTATTTTTAATTTCTTATATTTTTAACCTAAACTCTACTGCTATTTTGGACTCATTGTCGCGAGAGTGACGCAACGATTTGATTTTGAAAAATACTTTTGTAACTTAAATGTTATTTACACATACTGTGTGTGTTTGACACGGTCACACGGCATAAAAGCTTATCCATTGCATCGCATCTCGGTTGTAGGATAATGCTTACCTAGATAGATACTACATCCTTCTATGCATAAGTGAACTATAATTTAAATTTACAATAATATAATGAACATACATTTTTCGTGTGCCCATTTAAAATTTATTATTTTATTTTCTATATACGATTAATATTCATATGAGCTAATATAATTTAACTTTTTTAATGTTATCATAAGGTTATTTATAATGCACTTTCTTATAATTATTGTGCATGCGTGTGTGTATGTGTTATGTGTAAGTAAAAAACAATAATATGCGTACATTATTTTAAAAAAAAAATGGTTTATTATTTTGCCAAAAATTGTCAAAGGTTTAATGTTGTACTGTCTACATGAACACAAACGATAAGAAATTGTCTGATTAATAAATGTGTACTTATTTATGTTGCAAAAATAAAAAAATATTATATGTTTTTATAAAAATTAAATAAATTTTATGATGACTTTTTTTTTGTTGTTGCTATTTTTAAATAAATAACAAATGTTGTTTTGATAATTGACTTAAAACATTGAATAATAACTTATATAATGAGGCGATTGCGTATAAATATAGACAAATTGTTGCCAAAAATTAATTAATTTCATTTATACAGAGTATATATTTTTTTATAATTTATTTCACTTGATATATACAAAAATTAACTAACAAAATACGATACCCGGATGGGTGGACACGGTGGCAGTCCGATAAGATAACAAATATTCATAGCACCAAAGATAAACCAACAATTTCTCAAATAATAATACGTTTATTAATCAAAAAATATCTATATTAGAATCGATGTGCTTTTACCAATTAATTTGTAATATTTTATTAGGTCACCGAATGTATCTGCGGTACACAGTTGCTCGGTTGATGAAGATCTTCCCTTATAATAATTGTCGTAATGCTTTTTTTTTATTTACTATATAGCAATATTATTTTGGGTAAAATTTCATAGTCAAATTCATATATAATATTTGTATAGTGTTAATTGGATTACACAAATGCAGAAACCCACTAACATACAAAAAAAATTATTATACAATTGATTCCTCTTCATTGTTCTGCTATACGCAAAACAGTATTTATCTATGTTATATTATAAATATCTATATAAATAGTCTTAGCCATATCTATATTATGTTGTTAAGTATAAGGTAAATTTTCTTGAAACAGACAGGCAACAATATTAAACTTAAATTTTCTTTCACATATTAATACAATAAATGATCAGACGCGTACCGAGCAAATTTCGCACCCTGTGCATAATTTTGAAAATACTTCCTTAAATAAAAATGTATCAACATTGTTTAATATATATACATTGATTTTTCTTGAAAAATTGTTGATTGGTTATTTTTGTTTAGCAATTTAATTATATTTTAGTTGAATCTACGTTTTGTTTTTTTTTTACTGTGTGTAATAGAACCGTTTCCACATCACCTTCTCGCCTGTCTTCTACAAAATATAATTTTTTTTTTAATTATTTAATTATTATTAACCCCCTGCGGTTTAACTTGCCGCCAAAAATCGACATCCAAATGGTTTAATTTTTTTCGGAAGTAAAAAACTAATGATAGTAACTATTACATAGAGGTTTTGTTATTTTTGTTAAACCTCTCCTACCATTATAGATTGTCTTGTGGTAAGTTGATTACGCTTAATTTATTCACCGCGAGAAAAACTTCGGGGTAACGTTTTTAGTAATATTTCGGGATGGTAATTCAATGGTAAAACAAAAAAAACAATAAAATTTTAAATTAATATTCTTAATTGACAAAACAATTTATGGACAAAATAATATATAAATTCTCTTCTCGATTCATTCATCTTTCATTTGGTTTATATTTTATGTAAATATATTAACTACAAGCCGAGATATTACTGAAAACGTTACATCGAGACAGTCGTTGGAAAGTAATATTATTTTAAATTAAGTTGTCCGATGATTTTAGCGTTTTTTTTTTTATTTCAGTTTTCCGCGCCCCTAACTCATACACGTTGCACTGTTCGTTCTGTTCATATGAAAGCTACGGGCCTGAATAAAAATGTATAAATAATAATAACTCACCCCTTAAATATGTTTTTATTTATTTATATTATAACAAATTTAGTTCCTGTATATGAAAAACAACTTTTCCTTTGATATTATTCTAACAACAGAATATAATACAAGAAAAAAAAAAAAAACCACACGCATAGATATACACAAACAGTGACATTTTGTATAAATAAATCTTAAATACATACACAAATATTTCTATTTATTAGAATAATATAGAATAAAATATTCTTTAGTCCTTTCCATTGGAAAATGTATATATAACTGTCGCAACTCTAGAATCAGAAAAGTGTGTGGATATATAAAATAAAGGCCAAAGAAAAAATAAAATAAATGAAAATTTATCGAAAGAAAAGAAAAGAAGAAAAAAAAACCCTGAGAAGATATAGTTTGTGTGCGAATATGTTTTGATTTCCGCTTTCTTTGTATATTATAATAATAAAAAAAAAAAAAGAAAATATAATGTCGTAAGCAAACGGACAGTTTGAAATTTAGCGTATTTTTTTTTTTATCCTCCATATGAAAAAAGATAGAATAAAAAAAATAAAAATATATCCTACGCACAAATTCGATGATATAAAACCTTGTTTAAGAGTTTTTTTTTTTTTTCTTTATATATATTCCGACCCAAAACCTATTTTTATCCATAAATGTATGGAATAATAGCAAACACGTTGTTTTTTTTTTTTTTTACTTTTGCGTAACCCATCAAACTAAACTAACCATTACCACACCACACCATCACAAAAATTACTCTTTTATTTCATATTTTCTCATCATATTCTGTACACTTTGTTGTTGTTATACGTTTCTGCGTACATATAACTTCCGTACACAATATAATTTAACAAAGGTCGATGTCTGCAATTGACGGCCTCATCTCTTATATAGGCGATTTTCAAGAATAGGAAAAAAAAAAAACAAAAACCAAAAAAATAAAATAAAAATAAATATTAAGTTCAAGTAGTCTTTGAAAAGATTATTTGAATTTTTGGAAATATAAGTGGATAATATCATAAAAAATATATATATATATATATTTCTCTTCATCTTAACACAATATATATTGTAATATCTTTATAATAGTTTATTTATATATAAAATATTTGGAATGGTTTTGTATATACGAAACGGAAGAAACTGAACTGAATATATATAAATTTTCTATTTTTAGTAATAAAAAAAAACCAACGCGAAATATTAGCACTTAAATTTAAATCTGAATTTATAACTTCGTAAAAAATAAACTATGAAAAAAAATAAACAACAATGAAGTTTTCTATTAGATATATATACGAGAAACGTTATTGCCTATAGGAAAATCAGGACCCACCAATTTAAAAGATAGTCTATAATTATTTTTGAATATATAAGTCCAAATTCCATTCCACTGAGCTTGTTTTCAATTTAATAGAATTTATGGTACACCGAAAGATAAATTCAAAATTTAACAGAACAAAACGTTTTCAGTTATTCAAATATAGAAATATTATTAGCGTTGGTGTGTGTGTGTGTGTGGTTGGTACTCAAGTTGATAAATTATAATTATATTTCTTTAATTGTATTATTGTTATTTGAGTGATTATGTAATAGCTCAACTATTGTATACAAGAATTGAAAAACACTTAATAAATTTAATTTTAGATAAACCATAATGTTTTATAACTATATTTTTGCCATAAAGAAATCTCTTTTTGATATATGTTACACCTAAAGTTTAACACTTATTTCGATGGGTGTTAAAGAACTGAATATATTTATTTCAAAATTTATGGAAATTCATGTGAAATACGCCCAACATAATCGTTATTCGATCATAACATTTAATAACTATATAGACATTGCATAAGGGGTCCATTGCCGCCGCGATGAGACTTCAAATCAACGATTAATATAAATCATCATATTTTACCATTTTTTTATCCAATGTCATTCTCATTTATCTTTATTTTAGTTTATTGACCATATCAAATATATTCTATATGTAGATAGATACAGCTACAACTCACCTGTTGGCAAAATGACAGCGAATTTTGCAGACAATCCAATCATTTATACTACAATATATATATAAATGATGGTGGTGGTATATATCATATATGCACAGCTGCACACAACTTTCTGCATAACAAACGAATTGATTAAAAAATTTCAATTTCATATACCCAACTTCAAAACTCTCTGTGGGTATATACAATACAATATTACGTTACTTTATTAAGTTAGAATTTACAACAACAACAACAACAACCACCACCAAAAAAAATACTCAATAAAATAAATTATTTTGTTTGTTGAAATATAATCACAAAAAAAAAAATTAAATTAAAACTCATTCTATTTATTTTTTTCTATTGTCACATTTATAAATATTATAATATTCACATATATTATTATTTTGCATGTCCTTCTTTAAGGAAGCAAGCAAGAAAAAAAAAAAAAAAAAAAAAAACCCTTATATGAAATATTTAAATATAAAGAATATTCAATCATCCCTATATTTATACAATTTTTTTTTTCCTGTTTATATATTTTTCAATATAAAATCATATGTCATCATCACACAAATATGAACTATATGTAGAATCTATTATAAAATATGTATATTATTATTACAGGTAAAACGTAACCTTCTTATAATATAGTTGTAAAATTTTAACAACATATTTATAATATTTATCGCACACAAATAAAATCAGTGGACATTTTTTTGGTAATATATATTTGAATACAATTCAATTTTGAATCGTTTATTCAAATCCAGTTTATATTTTCTTTCTAATTCTTGTAAAAGAACTCTTTTGAAAGATTTTCACGGTTTACAAAGTTTTTCTATTCATTTCATCTATTTTTTTTCCATTCTATATATTTTTATAATACGATGCGTATATTTTATATATAAGATGTTGTTATGTACACACACACAAACACACACACTTAAATGGTATAATACAATATATATATATGTATATAAGAAAAAGGACATAACACTCTGTGTGATGATAATAATATTTGAAGAAAATTGAATATTAAGCATGATTCAATGAAGGATATTTATTTTATTTTATTTTCATTTTTTGGTTTATTTATATATATATATTTACGAGGAAATACGAGCGGCAGGGGAGGATTGCAAAGAAAATAAATAAATAAATAAATAATAATAATAATAATAATAATAATAATAAAAATCTAATCAAATACTATAAATAAAAGTTCATTGAATACATTTTTTTTTCCTATTCGATTTTATAAATAAAATATATTATTTATTTTTCTTGTAATATTTAAGTATGTTGACATGATTTCAATATCTAATTGTGGGTATATATTAAAATTTAAAAAAAATATATATACAGTCAGATGTTTATGGTATTTTCTATACAGTATAAAAAAAGTGATGCTGTTTATATCCGGAAACCGATAATATCCATAATCAATGTATTGCACAATTGTCCCCACCATTGTAATAATAATGATAAACCCACCGCTAATACTATGTCTTGTAATTGAAGTGCATGTGCAATATGATTTACAAACTTTTTATGTACAACAATCAAAAAATGTGTAGGTTATGAATTTTTTAATAGACATTTCAAAAACTGATATATACAATTAATAATCAAAAAAATTAAAATCTCCTTTTATAAAATCATTGTGTCTTATCGTGTATTGTCATGTTGAAAAAGATTTTACTGTGTTTTAACAAAAATTCCACAAAAATTAAGAAAAAAAAAAAAGTTTGAACATTTATTTCATTTATATTTCAATCGCAGCGAAATAACAATTGCTTTACAAATTATAATGATTAATAATATAATATTTAAATTTTATATTATACTTTTTGGTATGAACTTTCTTCTCAATTTTTTGAATAATTTCATATATATTTCGCAGGCTCATAAAAGTTTTTATAACAATATATTTTACATATATTTTTATCTACAAATAAATAAATAAATTATTAACATATGAAATGGAGAAAAAAAATGCGTAAGTAAAGTAATCATAAAAACGATAAATATATAAATATTTTCAAACACATATTACTACACCACACACACGCATAAATATATGTTTTGGTATATTTGGATGATGATAAATTTATTTTTCTATAACATAAAAATATATTCGTTTATTCGGGTATAATATTAGATATTTTACAAATATTGAGATTATATAAGAATTTATACTAACTTAAATCCATTGATTATGTAATCTGAAGTAAGTTTGAAGATTTCATGAAATTTGTAGACGGTGAAATGGTCATAATAAATTTACTTATTGTAACGTATATATTTAGCGGGGTAGTTAACACGTTTTCAAAATCTATAACATTTGACTATGAGTTGAAGGATACAATTTCAAGAAAATCGTACTATAATAATTCTATTAGATGTATTCAGGTTCTGCATGTGATCGAGTAAACAAACACTCGGTAGCGCAATTGCATAGCGCCGAAATATAAATATATTATTAATCATGAAATATAGCGGGTTTAAGCTATTTTTTTCATAGGAAATTTTTCGGTATTTATTTTAATACTGAAATTTTTCTGCTGGCCGACCATTTGTTCGTTGATGGAATAAAAAGAAAAACGAATATCTTTGAAAATGTGGTGTTGGACGCTATTCAAAGATTAACAATGTCTGCACACACATAACTATGGGCTAATCACCCATATAAAAATAATAGTATTATGAAAACATCTATCTTTCGTTAATTACAGTACAGTATACAGTACACAATTGGTAAATTGTTATATACTCCAATGCGGAGTAATTTACCAACTGGGTTGTAATGAAAGGTTTATTAGATGACATAAAAGCTTCACTAGGACCAAAATATGACTTAAGAAGATGTGATCGAGCAGATTCAAAATGTTTTTTTTTTCTTTGCGCTATCCATGTTTTTATAATTTAAGAATTAACAATTATGTGGTCCAAATGCCGTTTACGTATAAGAAAATTAACCAAATCAGTCCCAGAGTGTGTGGTTGTTTTTAGTAGTTCTTGTTTCTATATATTAACGCTTCTATTCAATTTATATATGCATTTTTTAATCTAAAATTATCATTATTTTTACGCAACATATCACTTTTAAATTGTATGTATTGCAAGTGCGTAACATTAAAATATTTGTACAATATATTGAAAATGTTTTTCCAAGCAGATGTATGTAATGTCAAATTCTCGATGGTTTTTTTTTTTTTTTTAGACAAAAATACAAAAAGGACCATCAAGGACCAAAAAAAAAAAAATTGATCAATAATTGAAATTCATACTTTTCGACAATTCATTTTTTATTATCGTCAGCACATAATATTTTATGTATTTTATTTATCCCTTAATTCATTAATTTTTTTTCCCCACTACATATAAATATCGCACACACACACACACACACGAGATCCATCAACATCAACAAACATCCTTTTTTTGTTTTTTTTTTTTTTATTTAACATAACTTTACATTTTTAAATAAATATCTGACATATAGACAAAAGGCAATGAATGAATGATACAAAAAAAATGAGATCATATGAAAATTTTCAAAAAATAATAATTTTTTTATGAATAAATATATATGTAAAAACTTCCCTTTAAAAATCATAATATCACCTGCGTTATATATGCACATACTTAATACGTTTGTATTATGCGCACATAAAATAATGGTAAAAAAATGTAAAAAAATTCTATATTAAATGCGCGTGCCTCTCTTGCCTAGATATACCTTATTTTTTTTTTTTATCATCATCCTATACTTATTCTAATAAAAAAACTAAATATATATACGAAATGTATTAAGTATGAGCACGCGTGCATATGTTAATATCACAATATACAATTTGATCGGATACAGTTTATACCTATACGAGGAGTTACGCCGAACGTTTAGATCGCGTATATATTATTATTATTATTATTATTATTATTATTAGTATATTTCGGTACACAGAGAATATACTAAAAAATAAACTACATCGGTATATTTAGTAAAACACGGTTGAATTAAATAATAAACAAAAAAATAAATAAATAGCTAAAAATAATAACGAAAACATTGTACATTGGATTTTCCAAAAATATGTTAAAAAAAAAATGATCCCCTTTTATTTTATTTTATAAAAAGATCTTTCTACACAAACACACACACATTTTATTTTTTATTATTATTTTATACTTTGACAATCTGTGAGTGAACGTATGAAATGTACGTGTGTGTGTTGTATGACTTGTTTTTATTTTAAAATAGTAATTTTATTTTCGATGGTTAGGTACTCTAACAAAAATTGGAGGAAGCAGTCGTTCAAAAAATAATGTAATACAAAAATTGTCATCGTTTTTGTATGGAATTGAATTTATTGTCTATGTTTCTCGCATTATTGGTGAAAATTGATAATTTGATATACGCGCGTACATTATTTATTTATTTTTTTTTTGGCCCACTATTATTGAGAGGGTTGTATTTTTCGAGATTTAATTCTGTTGAAAAATTAGCACACAACACCACATATATACAGTCAGGCAGGCAGGCAGGCAGGCAGTCAGGACGATAAACTTACACATCAATGAAAATATATATTTATAGCCTTTAAAAAAAAAAAGCATAGGGTTGAGATGATTTTTTTTTTTTTTTTTCTGTCATTGTGTTAATAAACACATAGTTTTTTTTTTATTTATTATTATTTGTTCAATACTTCAACATATGATCGATGTGAAACTAATTTTCTGTTGAGTTAAATATTTGGTTTTATTTTTACCGTAGATGGTATATTTTATATGTGCGGTTTTAATAAAATATATTACTTATATGTTTTATGATGTGCACTGCACTATTTATATCTGCACTGAATATATATGAGACACTGAGTATGAGCTGTATAAGCAAGGGGTGAGTGAATATTAAATTGTAAATATTATATATATTTTTTTCCGGATAACAACCCAATATTTTGAATCAATTTGTGCTATTTTTTTTTATTTCATTTTTACTTATTTTTTTAACAATAATTTATTGTTATCGGTTTATTTCAAATGTCCTTGATAAAATAGTTTCAGAATTATTTATTATTTGTAAATAATAAATATCAGTTATAATTGTAATACATCATATTTACGTTTGAATAAATTTTCGGATGTATATTTGTGATGTTTTTAAAATGATATTCTATAAAGTGTCCTTAATAAGTTACTATCTATATATGATTGATGTTCAGTGTAAATTTATCTGATCAAAGAGTGAAACTGGGTGGATCGTCTAACGCTTATAATAGTAATTTTTGTTATTATTTATATTATGAATATATGATAATTTGTTATTACATTACATCAAGAGATAGAAAGAGTGGCTGCACATCATATAAGTATGTCATCAACTTGTATTAAATCTTTGGTACATATCAATTATATATATATATAAGAACACATTAGATGCATCTTCTATTCGGATTGTTTACCTAATATTATTTTGATAAAATATAAAATCAATTATCAAATAAAAATTAAATATTTTAAAACAATTTTGTATACGCAGTTTATATACAATATTACTGTAGGTTATAATAAATGCATTAATTGTTATTAGGTCATGTTTTTAACTAAAAACAAAATATTTACTAAATAATTTATCAAAAAAAAACATTGTTTACTTTATACATTTTATAAATTTAAGTTATTATTATACAAATATTTATTTATCATGTGCAGCAAAATAAGTTATTAGGTTTTAGTCGGTTCGATTCATGAATCACTAAAAATATTTCGTTATTCAATAAACAATAAATAACCGTTGACATCAAATACGGAATTAATCATATCGGAACAGTTCCATACGGAGTAATTTACCAATGTGACTATAATTTTTGATGGATGCGCTAGATATAGTTGAGATGGCTTGTCGTATTCCTAAGTAATCACTTGGCAAAGTCTTTCGTTGTAATTAGGTACAGAGCACAATGGATCAGTTATGGTGCCGGAAATCTTTTGGTCCCTCCCGCTTTAAAAATCTGATTTAAAATAATGATTTTGTATAAAGGCGTGAATTGGTTTGTATACAAAAAAATGTAAATAACAATTTAATTCATTAATCTAGGCGGCTTGTACATTTATTATAAATATTCTATACTTTTAAAAAGTAAGTGCAACATGACATTGACTAATTATATATATACTTTGAAATACATGATACATTTTTATTCATAATATTTTCTATATAAATTATGTAAAATTTCAAAATATATCGATAAGTATAATTCATAATATAGTCAGAAAAAATTATTTAAATTAATGTATTTTTATCAGTATTATTTCTATATGTGTGTACACGCATATTATAGAATAATAAATACAGAATAAATGATTGTTTTAACCTTTAAATGCATTGCCAGTCAGTGATGTGATCTTAAAATCAAAAAAATATTCGTTTATAATTATACGTATTTCCAATTTTCTATAACAACGAGAATATATTGAAAATTACATAACTTTATTTTCTAATTTTTTTGATGTACGTTTCGTATCCGATAAGTAATAATTGATTGATTGACATATATGATTTTTAATTATACTCATACTACTATTGAAAATGTATCGGCAAGTATAAATATTTATGTTCATATGAATTGTGTTATTTATAAATTCACATAATATCATAAATGATAATTCATGCATTTATGGATTAACTTAACGACATGTAAATTGTCAGGATGAACACGTACGCAGCACAAAAATGCTTATGTGTCTTTTTTCAAAAAAAAATTCTATTCAAGTTCGTATAGAAAAAAAAAAAACAGAAAGAGTTTACAATTGATAAGGAATTTATTTGGAAATCACATCATATGTTTTAAATATATTATAATATTAATAAAACCGATTTTATCTATTTTAAGCCAATGCGCCAAATACTGACTATAATAATTATAATTTTAATTATCTGCTTACCAAATCAAATTTATTTTAATGCATTCATTATTTTTGTAATATGCGTTAAACTATAAATAAACTTTAAACAACATAATTATATTAATGCATAAGATATTTTAAATATTTAAATGTAGTTTTTAATTCCTATAAAACAAATATTATCACATATTTAGTAGTTAGTTACGCGGTGTATATAAATAGTTAGATGATAGTTTAATAGTCAATGATAATTTTTATAATTATTATATTAGTTAGTAAATTTCAAATTTGTCATAATTACCATAATAAATGATATAGAAAAATACAAAAAACCATAATAAATAATAATCAGAAAATATATCTTTAATGAATTCTATTATTGTTATTGTTTGGTAAAATAATTTATATTTTATCTCGAAAATATTTAATTGGTTATCTGAACTTGTTTTATAATAATATAGCAATTGCTGTGTATATGTTAATGTTGCCATTATGTGCTCCGCATTACATCGCTCATATAAAAACAAATGTAGTTGCAATTTTAGGGTTGTCATATATATTTTAGTTTTTAATTAACATAAACTGTTTTCAAGTCTTTAATTGGCTCTCATAAAATGGCAAAGAGTTCTTGTATGGTACAATAGACTACTTTATTCTGTATTTGTTTGAATATTTATATTTACATTCGCAGTTTGTTTGGGCCCGTTGTATATAATCACTGGAATGTATAACTGGGGAGCAGTCTCTCACATCTACAATAAATAATAACATACGTATAAGTTGACTTCTGAAATTTACAACAAATTCGTATTATCTATTTTTGAGAATTAATTTAATATAATTTATTTATATTAGAATAAATTGTAATTTTACTTTTACATTGTCTTAATTACGTATCGATTTGAATATATTTTTTTTTTTTTCATTTTAAATAATATAATATTCAATCTAATTAAAATTACAATAAAATTCCTCAATCTTAATTCGCATATATTTATATATATATAAATAAAGTAACGTACAAACGATAAAATATATTATATTCATAT
This sequence comes from Bibio marci, assembly GCA_910594885.2. Lineage (NCBI taxonomy): Eukaryota > Metazoa > Arthropoda > Insecta > Diptera > Bibionidae > Bibio > Bibio marci. Next base: position 43,963,916 of record OU343118.1, read on the forward strand.
ATATCCTTTTCATACAAATGTACAATGCAATGTTATTTATTATTCACTGCACACACTAACACATTGATGTAAATGTAAATGAAAATGAAATAAAAATATAATAATAATAATAAAACACATTCATAAAAAAAAAAAAAGGAAAAAATACGCACACACACACTAACAAACGCACACACACATATATACATACAATTAAAAAATTATCCCTTCATTCATCATCTGGTTAAAAACAAACCACCCTTCCATCCTTATCCTTCCACTACCACCATTCAATTCCATTCTCTTCGTTATGCCATCCGCAACCATTCTTCTTCGCCGCTCAACTCACTCTATATATTTGTATATATATAAAAGTAGACATGCGTAAGAGAGATTCATATAGATGCATAAAGATGTGTTTCTTATTAAGGTAGGTTAATATTTTTTTTTATCAATGTATATGTGTTAAAATATGTTATTCTATATATTTTTTTATATATTTATGTAATAATTGGTAATGCATATGTATCAGTTTATGTATTGCGTGTATGTGGACATGTAGTAGTAATAGTATAAATTTATATAAATAATATATATTAGAAATATACATAACCAACAAAACAACTGACTCGACGAGTCTTTCGCTTCTCAATCAATATAAAAAATATTTCAAATCAAGTCGTATCAGTATAATTTTGTAACTCGTTCGGAATGGTGGGTTTTTTTTTTTTTTTTTTTTTAATAAAATGAAGAGATCAAATAATTTATTACAAATTTGAAATGCAAAATAATAATTATTATGTTTTTAGTTTAATAATCGGAGGGCAATAGAAAAGTATTGTGTTTTAAATAAATATATATTAATGAAATTATTTTATCCTTCTACTCGATAAATATTATAATTATAGTTATAACAATAATAAAAAAAAAACCGAAAAATACCGCTTATTGTTAATTCTACTAAAATCATAAAAATGAAAAAATAATACATTATTAAAAAAAAAATAAAAACAAGAAATAAGGAACAAATATTAATTTTTTTGTGTTATTTTAATATAGTTGGAATAAAATTATATTCGAAAACGGTGTGGTTTTTTTCCTTTAAGTGCGTGTGTGTGGTTGTGTATCTAATTATTGTTTAAAAACTTATATATTTCTAATTTCTAAGTCAATATTACATAATATTAAAAGAAATTGCAATTAATTATTATTTATTTTTATTTTTTTTTTAATCGTAATTATGGCTGTTTATCGTAATAATGAAACGATAAAAAATAAATGTAAGTCTTAAATATATGTTTATTTATTTAATTAATTAACTAAAATATATATAAATAAATTTACCGGTAACTTACGTTAAATTTAAATTATTTATTATTATTAATTCTTTGAATTATAAATTTCACAACAGTTATTTAATATTTTAATCTCATTAATACGATATATTAAATATCACAGTAATTGTTTTGATATTATATATTTGTGTCACAAAATTGAGTGAATATCGCTAAAAAAACAAAAAATTATTTAACTCCCACAACAATACTTTTTCCGCATGTTACGTTCCGGCGTATAATCGTATAATTACTATGTTTTAATATTATAATATTTCTATGAATTCATTGATGTTAGGCATACATTGTAATTATTAATTTGTTGTGTATAGTTTTTTGAATTCATTTGTCTTACCATATTTATATAGATAAAATTCACCTGTATCACCAAAACAAAAAATTCTTTTCCAATCATTAACAAATTTATCTAACTTGTTTTTATTATTGTATATAATAATATAAATAACAATCAGGAAATAAATATATATATAAATTTTGTGGATTCCGTTAATGATTTCTATATAAATGATATGTTGTTCTTCTAATAATTGCCAAATAACAAACGAATATTTTATCTTAGAATTTTGAAAAACACATACAAATAAATTCAAATGTAGTTAATTAATCTAAATATTTTCATAAAAAAAATTCACCATACAACAATTGGTATAAATTCTGTGAAAATATGGATTTAATTGTAAATGACCATCTGACAGACTAGTATTATTATTACTAATATACTATACTAAACTATTTCATATTTCATAATATAATAAATTTCCAAGATATTCGTTTCATAGAAGGATTATTAAATCAGATACCTTTAACCAGCTATTATATGTGTTTTGTGGCGATATATTTTAGTTATACATGGAAAAGATGTTGATGTAATTAATTGTCATGTATTTATATTGGTAAAATGTGAGGGCGTTTTGAAAAGAGTTTTGTATCACACATTTGTTAAAGTGTATCTCATCACACATCCAACGGGTTTTGCTATAACTTTTCGATTAGATTATCAGAATATGATATTAACTTAAATTTTCATTAAAAAATATATCAAACAAGTCATAAAAAATGTGTCTCTGTATAATTTTTTTGGAGATTTTATTTTACTATCTATTTTTAAACAGTCGTTATTATCCGACATTGCTGAACACTTTGTATGTGGCGTCTTATTAGGAATGATGATTGTAAAAATTTATAATATAAAATATTATATAATATATAAAATATTGAACATATAAAGTTATGAAAATCTTACGAAATGCAGTTTTTTTTTTCTTTTATAGAGTTCATTTGGTTAACAATCAAAAATACCGTCATTTCATTGCATGTGTTTTTTTTTTTACCTGTTCTAATATTTTTATTCTCCTGATATAATTTAAATGGATTTGTATTGGCCGGTAAAATTTACAAACATTTGTGTATATAAATAGAAAAATCTTTTCATAAAAACCGCTTTAATTTTGTACGCCAGAAACTGCTATTAATTTCAGCCTAGAAACGATAGATTATTTTTGGAAAAATTTATTATTAAAATGCAATATAATGATAATGTTTTATATTTACAATAATTTATTTGTTATGATGAAAAAAAAACAAATATACTACGATATATTTTAATCAGCGATCACTGATCCATTGTACATAGGAATATATACGCTAATTATTTCAGCTGCAAAAATTTCTATATGTAAACTATATCATAAATTAGTGTGATGTGAAGAAAAATAGAAGAAATTAGAACACCTATAAAGAGGTAAAGTCATGAATGTCAAATTATTTAAATGTATAATGAAAAATTATATATATATCAACTAAGTGGTGGTATTAGGCTCATGTTTATTAATCGTGAAATATAGCTGATTGAAATACTTTCTCCATTTATTTAATATACTAACATTTTTCACCTGGGTGACCATTTATTCGTTGGTGGAATAAAAAAAAAAAACGAATATCTTTGAAAATATGGCGTTGGACGCTACTCAAAGATTAACAATGTCTGCACATTATCACTATGGATGGGCTGCTCACCCATATAAAAATAATAGAATTATGAAATCATCTATATATCTTTCTTTGTATGGCAGTACAATTGATGGATTGTTATGTACTCAAACTTGGCTGCAATGAATGTTTAGTAGATGTCATAATCTCCACTTGGAGTAATATGACTTGCTATTGTAATTTTACCAACATCATAAGAATGCCAATCATTTACTCCGCTGGAATTACATATATGTTTCCAGCAAAATGTGACACTTTTAAATTAAATGTATTTATAAAATACGAAATATTAACACACATTTATATCTTTAAGAAATATGTTAATTGTGTGTTTCATAAGATGTGATTCCGTATAGGTACAATATAATAATCTTTGAGGTTGTATATTTACTATGTAATAATATTTATACAAATATGATTTTGCGGTTTATACTTGAAAAAAACTATAAATACTTTTAATAAAATTACCAGATTAATGACAAGAATCGGGCTATAATTCGAGGTCTTCTTAATTGTGTAGCTATATGCTGTACGCACGTATATATAGTATAGGTGCCATGGATCTGTAAAAATGATAATCTAATGAAACAAGAGTAAGTAACACCTGCAACAAGTGTTCGAGAATTGTATTGTTATAAAAACTAATTTATAATGATTACTTTTATTGTAATGATCGATTCAAATTGATTGTTGAAAATATAGAATTTAATATTATCACCTCTTCCGCACATATACTGTAATGGTAATGATAAAGAAATGTAATTTTACAATAAAAAAATTTGGCAGACGATATAATGCCATTATTTTTGTACGGTGTGATCCATCTACCAATATTTTTGATCCGATAAGTTATATTTGTACACAACTATTATATTTATACTTTGCTTTTATTATGTAATACGATGTGGTGTATAAATGTAATGCTTTGAAACTGAACTTAAATAGGGTATAAGTGGTCGATAAAAATATTCGTATATCGTGTATGGTACGTGAAAAATAGAAATTAAGTTACAACGTATTTAATATATTTTATATACATTTATATATGGATAGCATAGGAAAGAAAATTTAGTCAAAGTATGTATTTTATATATTCTATAATCCTCTCAAACCACGCATATACCAACCAGTCTCTAGATACAGGAATTGTACACGCATATACGTAATATACGGATAGATCTATTTCATCAACAACCATATACCGTTTTTTTTTCCTGTCTTCTCGTTATTTGGCTATATATAAACTTTCATTTATTATATTATATATTAGAAAATGAAAAACATCTCCTTTTTTTTTGTTATACATTTACCTTTTCTGCGTAATTTATAAGATTTAACAAAAATATAAATACATATACACATCGAGATATATATATATATATGTACAATAAGTGTAGTATATTACATTTAGTAATAAAATTTACCATCCGTTATATTTTCCCTTAAATATATATATATATTTCATTGTATACTTATAAGTAATGTACGTATACTATGGTATAATGTATATATTTGCTCGCGAAATTCTACCCTTCCGTTTTTCTTTAGTTAGTCAATCACCCTTTTTCTTTTCTGTTTTTATTAATAATATCATCTTTCTATGGTGTGTGTGTCTGTGTGTGTATGTGTCTGTGTGGTTGTGTGTTTGTGTGGTATGTACAGGAAAATTGCTACAATCTACAAATAATAATATATTGTATGTATCTAATGAACATTTTCTTTATATCTATAGCTATATCTACCATATATATATATATGTAATACGCGCGATGATGCGCTGTTCTCTTTAATAACGATGAAAAACTAAGCTTTCTCATACCCTAAAATATAATATTCGGAAAACAAACAGAACCATAAGTAGTTCAAACATAGAGGAAAAGTAAATTATGTATATTATAACAATTTTCTGTTATACCAAATAATATATAACTATATAACTATATAACTGGAATATATAATAGGAAAAGAAAGGATTTTTAGCACACCGAGTCATCGTCAATATTTTGTGACTTAAAATGGCCGCTGCAAAGAATTATATATTTATAGAAAATAAGTACGACAACAATGAAAATACCATTAACCATCATCAACTAAATAAACAGATAATTCAAAATTTGTCTTTCCTCCTATCTATTTATATTTGTATGTTAAAAACTCTATATAACGATGTATAAAATATATTGTATATATATCTATACACCACCTTAATACATTGCTGTTGAATAGCTACGTGTAACTAACTATACCCTATATATATATATATTATACGAGTATAATAATAAAGAAGCTTTTTCGCCCTATATTGCGGCGACGGCCATAATATTAATATATGCATATAAAATAAAAGTGTTTGTTGAGTTTAATTACTATGTACACACACACACACAGCAGTGAAAGATATTAATTAGTTTATGAGAAATTTACTTAGGGTTTTACAATTTACATATTTTTTTTTATCCGCCCAGCTTTCACCCTTCTTCATTCATTCATTCATTCATTCATTCATTAATTATAGTATGTAATTCAATTAAAATAAAAGTGAGAAGCATATAATAATAATATTGTAATAATAATAATAATAACAGTAGCAACATAATGGATATTTACATTTTGAAGATGTTGTGAACCATTTTGGTGTGTACAATATATTTATTATGAATTATGAATAAATATTTTGTTAATTAATTAATTATTTTTAATAATTGATTATTGTGTTACGTTTTGTTATTTTATGCTACAGTTGTTGAATATGCAGATAGGTCTTGTTTGGCACGGATTTGTATATAACCAGAGTATGATTTATCTATATTATCATGTATATTCTTGAAATTATAATAATGTATTAATTAAATTGTTATGGTTTTTTTTTTAAAGTAGGCATGAAACATGGCCGGGACTATTTTTTTCCTTTCTTTCTTTAGTTTAGTATAACGTTCGAAACTTTGCCAATTCTATCTGTATTATTTCTGTATATAGTGTAATATAACTGATAATAAGAAAATTGGATTTGAATAAATTCGTATTTTATCAAGAGCATAATTTTACAATAATAATAATAATAATAATAACTTTATAAACAATATATAATTTTATTAATGTTACTGTTTTTTTTTTGTTTGTTTTGCAGCACACACTGGTCTCAATAATCAAGATTTGGGTAAGTATCACAATAATTATTTATGTACATATTTAAATATTTTAATATATTGTTTAATGTTATAACACTAATTGTTCATTATTATATCGATATTTATTATATTCATATTTATTCATATATATATATATGTGTGTGTGTGTTTGTGTGTATAGTGTTTTCACATCTATCCAATAACATTGGTGCACCAAACCAAACATTTGAAGAATACGTTACAGAACGATGGCGTGAACATCTAGCACATGCTGAAAAACATTTTAAAGATGGTATGTAATTTAATTTTTATTAACAAAATTAAATAATTAAATATTCGCATAAAAATATTTCTAATACTTTTCGTTACAAAGAATTATATAGTGAAAGCTTTTACACCACCTATTAATTATCATTGGACATTATTCATTCAATGTCTTATACAATTTATTTAATCAACACAGAAAATTGTTTATAATTTTATTATTATTGTTTGAAACAGTTTTGCAGTCGGAAAAAAAAATTATTGTTCATCTATAATAAATCCTTATTTAATTATTAATAATTTTTTCCTATTTGCAAATGTTTATCTTTAACACTATTATATACTTAAGTTTATCTACTTTAAATATCATCTAGATAGTTAACAGTAGTAACTGCTACAACAACAACAACAACAACAACAACAAATGTTTATAAATGAGAAAGAAGATCAGGATAATTGTTGATCCTTTAAATTCTATAAACTGAATACAATATTATCTTTATGTATTTTATATTATCATTTTCAAATACATATACGAGTATATAAAAAAAGGATGTGTGTAGTAGGTAATAGCACATTATAGGATATATATATATATATACCATCTGCTAATTATATCATTAAAACATTATAATAATAATAATAATAACTATCTGCAGTATTTAAAATAGAAAAAACTACAAAATCAAAAATAAATTTTACATTCCATTTATATTCTGTAGCATTTCCTGTTTTTTTATTCTCTTATTTTTATTACTTAGTTTAGTTTGTTTGTAATAAATTCTACAATATATGAAATGATTCTGCTAAATAACTTGCCGAAAATATACAACTGAAGTAAAGATGCTACATAAAATATAAATTATTTTTAAGTGTTAATTTTTTGTATTTATGTGTTTATACATTGCTTTGTACAAGCGCTTATGTTTTTATGTTAAGGTTTTTCGTGTACATATTAAAATATGTACAATATATATTAATTATAAAAAAATCTTGTATGGACTACATCTGCAAATTTTACCGGTTAAAATATTTTTTTCAATAATTTTTTGTTACCTGATTTTTTTCTGTTAAAATTCAATATTACACGATTCTAAGGACTTTCAATGTTATGCGGCCGCCGCACATTTATATCTACTCTATATATGCAATTAAAATTTAATTGTACGTGTATTTAATCTATAACCGTTTTGCAAATAAAACGAAATTAATTTATCACATAAATATAAAGTCTTTCAATTTTATTATCGCATTTAGTTTAGATAAAGATTGGAAAAGAAATTAATTTATTTATTTTGATATATTGTAATGCATCGATTGTAACATAAAATTGTATAAGTTCAATAAACACCAGAAAGAAATCGCGTTGTATTATATTCAGCACAGAGAGGAGAATCATGACAAAAAACGGTCACATCCTTTTATGTTAATTTTTCAAAAAAATTTTTCTTCGCTAATAAGTAGTCTCACAAGTTTTTTTTTTTATGCAATCGTAGAATCTCCTTTATCGAAGAAATAAGAACATCAAATTTAGCGGTATAAATATATGTTACAACCGAATATTTGTTATACAATATAACAATAAAAGAAAATAAAAGTAAATAAATAATATTTTCTATCAATAATAAATATATATATAGAGATATTGTAGATTGTATATTTATTATCCTTTTATATTATTATTATATCGAAATTATTTTCCGGTTGCCAAATTTGTATCCCTTTTTTTCTATATATATAAATACATTTTCATCATTGTTTTGTATATACAAGTGAGATATAATATTCTTCTAAACATCAGCGATACACGTTAACAAGAAATATATAAAATATATAACACTTAAATCAACATTTTATATATATATATGTATTTTGTTGAAAATTCACATAAAAACAAACACCTTACATTTCCAATGCAAAAAAAATAACATATATATATATGTTTAAGGAACACACGCACATAGAGATGTTATATAGAAATATATATAACTAAAATAACATATACATGATATGCAATAAATTGTATAAAAACATCCAACAAAATTCACAATCCCATATCATCAACATTTTTATCAACAAAATGTACATATTTGTATATCTAGCGACGACGACGATATAAAATATATAGCAAGCAAACACATGTATATTTATATAGAACATATATGAAATGCTTTCGTTTATCCTTGACTGAATTGATACGCTTCTATATGTACTAACCAACATATACACTCGTTCGTATATATACAATACATTAGAATGCGGTACAAAAATTGTATAATATCAAGTGAAGTCATACAGACGAGAAAATTGAATGGCCATATAAAGAAAAATAAATGTATTTTATACAGACACATACACATACAGTGGCGGAAAAATAAAGAAATAAAACTACCATGCAACAAGCGCTTCATTGTTATTATTATTATTATTATTATTATGTGTATTATTATACATTTTCCTTTATATTTTTTGAGCACATACTCATATGTTATATATATATTTAGTTATAGATAGACAGATATATACAATATATATATGGATAGCTTTATGGTATATATATATATATATAGAAAAAATATATGCTAAACTATATATGGAGCAAATACTCTCTCGTTTATATAAAATAATGTACGCATAAAAATATACATACCGTTTGATATGATAAAACATACAAATTATTTAAAAGCATAGCCACAAATCGTTTAAAAAATACAATATATGAGAGAAATACCTAAGGTTTTTGCAGTAAATTCACTCATTTCAAAACATAAATATATGTGGTATATTTGACGTACAAATTTCCGGTCCATGACCATTGAGGAACATTTAAATTATATATTAATAGAAATTGTATTATACAAAATAATTTTTATAGCAAATTACTGTACAGATAATGAAATTAAATTGAATGTTCTTTGTTTGTCTTGTACAGTAAATTTCTATTCGATGATTTACCAATTAATAATTACCTTTTGCATATATAAATTAGTAAATTATGAAACACATTCCGTAAAAAAATTGTATGTATTAATTGTGGATATGGTGTCATAAAGTTATATTCAATCATTTATTGAATAGGAAATGCGGGAAAGCTTTCAAAAGAATTTCTATAGATTCTATAATATATGAAAATTTAATTTTTTATGACGAATTAATTATAAAATCGAATTCCATTTATAGGCGCCATCGAATATGTTCCATTAACTTTGAGAACTTAATATTAATAAATTATATTATTATGTTATTCTTTTACACACACACACACACAAACATCATTAACAATATAATGCCTATATATATATATTTTTCGAAAGGATTTTAAAATTTTTAAGTCTTATCTTATAAATTAAATGTCCTTATACATTCATTTTTATTGCATATGATTAATGTTTGGCGTTCTGTATAATTTAATTGTATAATAAATAAAGTTTATTTTTTTTTAAAAACAATTGCATATTATTTCGTGTGTGTGTGTGTTTTGTTTCTGTCTCTGAATACAGCATAAATTTAAAGAGAAATCAAAAACATCTGTCCTGTAAAAATATATATACAAATTTTACAGTATCATAATAATATTATACCTGCCAAATATATAGATGTGTATAAATAATATAAATTTACGTGATGCTCTCCGAGATGATAATATTTTGAAATAACCGATTTTCTACAATATATATTTATATAAGGAAACAAAAAAGTGGTATCATAATTCCAAGCCATTTATCCAAAATATATAATATACTTCAACTTAACTATACTATTTATATACAAATATATAAGTAATATAGAAAAATTGTATAATATAGAAAAAGGATATATCAAACAAATACATATACACATATGTTATGTATATACGTGTGTGTGTGTATGTGTTTTTGGTGGTGACTATAGTGAATCCTTCCTCATACATATTATATATTGTACATATGTAAACAAAATACGTATCTCAATACAATAATATGCGTTCGCTATCGTACTGAAATATGTAAGGAGAAATATATTATAGCAATTCATATATGTTTTATATTACAATATATATATATTATGGAGACGAGACAGTTGAATTGCTTAGTCGTCTGTTGCTTCTCCATAAATGGTATGTGAGTGTATGTATATTTATAGGTTGGGATATTTTATTTTTTATTTTTTTTTCCTTTTGAACTTCACATTGTTGTTGTTTATATTATTATTGTGCAAACACATGTGACATAATAAGCTTACACATAAGTGAATATATTATATTGTATGTATTATATTGTATGGTATAAAAAAAATGTGTACGTATATAAGAATCTCATATCAAATGTTAGATATATACCGTGTATATGGGTAAAACTTATGACGACGACAATCCTCGTAAATACCAATATATATATATGTTTTGTAAATGAATATTTACTTTATTCATTTATAAAAATTATTAGCCGTTGAAATCATATAATAATAATAATTAATAATAATAATAATAATAATAATAAAATTGAATCGAATGTACGAGATTTCTTTTGTATTTGTATTATATGCAGATTGATTTCCTTAATTTTTAGCATCACATATCCTTAATGACAAAAAATAATATATACGCTGTTTTGTAAATTGTAACTTTTGAGAAAACATATTACTGAAGTTATACGCGTGCTGTTCAATATTTCTATTTTGCTTATTATTTATTTAAATTGATTTTTGTTGTTCTAGGAATATTATTACAAATTTTTTTAACTCTGTTTAATACCATAAAATTATATTTGTACATGGCTATCACATAAACACAGTTTTACGCACCTTTATTAAACTTCGCATATAAATATTTATTAATTTACATTTTTCAAATTTACCCATCAATAAAGTCCGAGCTACTATGTTGATATTGTATCAGTAATATATTGAGTGTTCTCCATAGTGATGAGACAACAGAGAAAAATTCTTAGGTTCTTAGGTGGACACCCTGTGTCACACATACAAAAAATGTTAATGAAATAAAATTTCTAAAAATCATAAAAATTTTGTTACATCGATTAACTGATTGAAATTGCCATAAGATTTTCTATATAAAACATATATAATATATTGTACATATTTGACAAAGAGGTTTACATATTTTTCTATAAGAAATAATTTATAAATAAATTCCGACCAATGAAGAAATTGAATAGCTTATGGCCGTTGGCTATATCAATTTAATTTTGTACTATAATAACTATTTAAAGATGTATAATATCAATAGATATGTACGGGTAGAGATATAAGCTTTGAGATGATATGACAAACAATTATATATATATAAATGTGTGTGTGCAAAACAAGTACATATATTACAATATATATATAAAAATAAATACTTAAAAGATACACCGGCGATATTATATTTATATTATTTATATGGGTTAGGTAGTTCCGTTGATGCGTAAATATTATGTATGCAGTTATATGTAAACGTGGAAAAAGCTTACACCTCGCTGGTAGGATGATTTTTTTTTTTTTTTATTTTTGTGGATTACATTATTATTATTATTATTATTATTATTTTTGATGTTGTTTAGAAGTAGCTTTATTTATACTAATATTAAACTATATAACAACGTTTGGGTATACAATTTAGTACGAGTAACATTACATGGTATACTATAATATAATATTAGAAATTTGAACGAGTGTATAATTTTATTTTTTATATATATATACATAAGTCTTGCTATGCTATAGATATTTTATGTTGGATGGCAATTTTTATATACCAATCATCGCCTGTGGTGTTTTTCAAAATAAAAAAAAAAATGTCTTTATGTATATGTTTGAAATTGTCCCGCTGGGCGCATTAGCCGTTCGTGTCGTGGTAGCATATTGTAAATGCTCTTTAACATATATTTATATATTATATGGAAAAGTAAATGTCCCCAAATGTCTAACATAAGTCCTATTGTATTTTATATACATTTACAAACATTTCAGATAAAACCATTGATAGAATAATTTTTTTCTGCTTTAGAGGAAATATATTTTTATTGCTACTTTAACTATATTATTATTATTATTATTATTATTATTTTTTTTTTCAGTACATATCTGAACAATGATAATAATAATGACAAATGAAAACAAATATAAATATGTAATAAATATATATCAATACTTATCAAAATCAATAAAGTTTACCTTTACCAATATCACCGCATTATATTTATATTATTCTAATATTTTGTTAAAACAATACAAAGAAAATGTTGATAAAAATGTAAAATTTATAATATGTATTTTTTTTGTTTATACAAAGAAATTGAAATTATTCGAAATATTTTTGAATTAAAAATGATAAGAAATTCATATAGAAATTTATCATTAGGTGGGGACGGGATTGTAAAGATAGTTGTTGTGGATAAATTCGAAAAAAATAGATGATTTTTAAGGACGTGACACACTTATGGAAAAAATTTTGTTCACATTGTTAGCCGACATTTGTTCGAATTAATTATATATTGTAACAAAGTGGTCATTATATCCTTTCATATCCTGGCTGGGATTTAAACCACCACACTAGACGATACAAAAAATTCATATATTATAATTAAAATACTAATTATATAAATTTCTCATTATATATACAATATTTCTTATTACAATATATAACTATAGGATAGAAATAAAATATTTTGTGCGATTATTTTTTGATAATATAAATATTTGAATTATTTATATAAATAAATTTTTTAATTGGTTATACTGAATTTGTAAATGTTAATATTTTTCTATTTCTATTTCTATTTATTACAAATATATAGATATCACAAGACTGCAGCAATTGCAACAATTTAATTTAATGGGCAATCATTCAACAGCAGCCATGTCACTTGCATCTCAACAATTAACATCGTC